>JAVJIF010009311.1:0-213901 GCA_038442645.1 Agave tequilana | reverse complement strand
TTTTGTGCAAGTGTACAAGATAAATAAGATGCACTCTAAGCGATATAAATCAACCAAGAGATAGTCCTATTCTAGATGCAATGCAAACATCCTTGCTCCAACACTCTTCAACAGTAAAAGTAAATGAATTGAAAAAGACACGTGCCTAGAAATGCAAATGTCTAATCCTTTTTAACTTTGCAAAAAATTTTTTTTACTGTTGATTATTAGCAGATATAAGGTGAAGCATACAAGAATTTAAGTACTGCAGCAGATGTATTTTGCAGAGTAAGCAACCCTGCAGAATTTGGTCAGTAGTTAACTCCTCCTTGCCGCAAATCTGCGGCTTTTTTGTGACGTGGAATTGCGGCAATTCAGAGGACTTCTGGTTTCTGCTGCTTTCAGAGCAGAAGCCCAGAGCCACTTATATGTCACTGCAATGCAATTTTCCTATTTCTTCACCTGTACCTGCAACAGAGAGAAAAAATTCGTTTAGTTCTCAAAAATTTGCAATAAAAATTCAGATTTCAATAAAACCGTTTTACCCTCCCCGGCAACAGCGCCAAAATTTGATTGAGGCAAAACCTGCACACAAAATACAGATTTTCAGATCTTATAATAAAAACTTGTGCAAGTGCTCAATACTTCCGCTATAAGCAAGTGGCTAATGCGGGTCGTGATCCACAAGGAGGGTTTGCGATGGAAGCGATTACAGTTTTATTGAAATCATTATCAAAACTAAGCGAAGGTTTTTCTCTGTTTTTAAAGTTAAGAAAAAGAAAAGAAAGTTATATTAGAGTTAGAAGAAAGCGAGAGACGAAGAGGTGGAAAAATCGAAACAAAAGAAAGCGACAATGTACAATGAAGTGGAAAAGAAAGAGTGAAAAACGTTGGGAAGAAGTGGTGAAAGAAATCGTGTTGGCGATCTATACTATAGCGATAAAAGAAAGAAAGAAAGTTAGATTACTTACCTAGTTTGGTGATGACTTACTTGGAAACTTTTGCAAGTTCTACCTTTTGCTTCGGAGGCGTTCAACGCATAGATCATAAACTCGAACTCGGTCCCCGTGCACATTATATCGTCAAGCATAAGAAGAACGAAGTGATGCGAGCTTGGAAGAGGAGAACGTCTTCATGAACTATCGCTGGCTCTCACGTAGCATCGGTGTACTTGCTTTGGAGTTCACTTGTAGACTCAACACATACAACCAAGGTGAAGTAGAAGAGGAAACGAAAAGCAAACAAATGTAAAGTAAAGCAGAATAGAAAACCAACAAAGCCTTTACCTTTATTACTTGCTGAGACAATGAAGAAAGGAGTAGGGTACATCGTCGTGTCACTCTCAACATCAGTCCCCTCTCTCTTACTTACATGAATCTTCTTCTACCCTAAGTTACATACAAGTTACATAAAAGTAAAAATAAACTACAAAATGGAAAAACTAGTCTAAAATCCTAATCTGCATTGGCCTCCACTTTCTGCACAGAAAATGCCTTTTTATAGGCCAAAAACCCAACAACCAAGATCCCGGAGAGGTCGGGGGAGTTCACGCTCCCCGTAACTCCCCAAGATTGCCGCAAAAACGCGGCAAAAGTCGCGTTTCTGCGGCCAGGGTGTGGCCAGATGGCCACACCCTGTTGGTGGGTCATCCCGAGAGTTTCTCTGATTTATCCTTTGTTGGTTCTTCTTTTTGAGCTCCGATTCTGACGAAATGGCCTTGGATTCTTGGCTTTTAAACCGATCGATTCTGAGAGGATTCTTCTCAACCGGTTTCACCTCTTGATTTTGCCCTGATTTATGTGTGCGAATTAACTCTGATTTAATTCAGAATTCTGGTGGGCTTTTGGGCTCATTTCTCTTCATCTCCTTAAGGATTGGGCCTGCAAATAATCAAACAAATGATTAGGACAATGCAGGCTTTTATTCTAAAATCAGTATGAAAATGTGACATAAAATATGCAACATTAGTGACACAATCAGCTACCCCCAGGGAAGGACTTGGTTGGGTTCATCTTCAATTGATGAGCCCGCATGATGTCAAACACTCTCTTCAGGTCTGCGAGATGATCGTCTTTGTCACAACTTTCCCAGTAATATCGTCGACATAGCATTCTACAGTCTTACATATATGCTCATGGAAGATCGTATTCATGGTGCATTGATAGGTTGCACCAGCATTCTTCAGCCAAAGGGCATTACTGTGTAGCAGTATACTTTTAAAGGCATCCTTTATTTGATTATACCCTGAAAAGCTATCCATAAAAGACATCTTCTCAAAACCGCATGTATTGTCAATCATGACATCCGTGATTGGGAGAGGGAATTCGTCTTTAGATCATGGTAGTCGATGCAAATTCAGAGCTTTTCATTCTTCTTAGGAACGGGGAGTATATTGGTCATCCAATCAGGATGTTGCTCTTCCCTGACGAAACCAACGTCTAAGACTTCTTGACTTCCGATTTGATTGCTTCCATGATCTGGGGACGAAACCGTCGTTATTGTTGTTTGACTGGCTTGTCTTCCGATTGATGTTAAGACGATGCATAGAAATCTGGGGATCGAACCCGGGCATGTCCTTATAATTCCAAGTGAAGACTATATGTACTCTCGTATGAGATGTATTAGGTCTTCTTTCTCAGAAAGTGACAAGCTCCACTTATGAAATGGGATTGGGTTAGCCTCATCTCCAAGATTTATCTGAGTCACTTTATCCTCAGTGGGTGTTTCGTGTTGTTCAAGCATATATACAAAAGAGTATTTAAGTGTTTAATCTATGAATCCGAGTCTGACTGGACTAATTCTTCAGGTTTAAGGGTATCTTCTCCGTTATCTTCTAATTGCTGGTTGATACCATATGATGGGAGATTTTGTCTCCTCGTTTTAAAATACCGCAAGTGCACGGTCGTTCGATGTAGCACTTGAGGGTCGATCCACTGGAAGGTGTTTCTTGAATCCTAACACGAACTAAGCGAATTGGTTGCGAAAAATGATAAGTTGGTGTGAACTCAGTTAAAGAGAAGGGTCATGCACCTAAGGTAGAATCCCCTAAACTAGCCTCAAGCGGTCAAGCTCGGTCTATCTACTAGATCGTTACAAATCACCAAATTCCTACTTCTAACAGGCACATTAATTCTGAACACTAGATCTAAGCATAGAGTATTGTCCAATTATATGATCCATCAAAGGTAAATAAATTGACAACTTAAATAAAATATGAAAAAGACATTAAAACTCTAAGTATGAACCATTAACTCTAAACACATAGCCTGTCAAATATCTATGAAAGATCACCTAGAGGGGGGGGAATAGGTGATGGCTAATCTAATGGTCACTTGTGAACAAATAATGCGGAATTAAAACTAAGTTGACCAAATTAAACTACTTTTAATTGAACACTTATGTATAACACAAGAGTGTTGCCGAATTCCCCTTGCGAGGCTCTGGACAAACTCCTCTAGATTCCACTTGAATGGGTTGAGGTGCCGCGTTGGCTCTCTTGGTTGAATACTAGTGTAATAACAATCCCAAGCAAGTATAGCAAATATGAGCACAAAGGTATATCATGCATATAAGAGATAAAGACTATAAGGTAATGCAAGATAAAGTGAGATAAAAAAGTAAGAGAGCAAGAGTGAGCAATCGCAAACACAAAGGGTTTATTTCGAGGTTCGAGCACACTTGCTCTACATCCCCGCCTTCGACACACGAAGGATTTCCACTATGCACGATCCAACCGATCTCTCCTTGGTGCCGCAACACCTACAAGCCTCGGACTCCCAAAGTCCCTTACACACCACAAGCCCACCGGCTCGTCGAGGCCGCACCTCGTACAACAAGTCCGCACCCGAACTCTAAACAACCACGAGCACACTTGCCCGTCTCCTCAAAGTACAAGATGAAATCTTGGTGATCTAAACACTTGATCACCTACAAAAACTCTCACTACAACACCTATAGGATGAATAGCTCAATGGATACTCAAGTGTTTGTGTGAGAAAACAAGGAAAGAATCTTTGGTGAAAATCTCAAGAAATCACTTTTACACTCTTATAAAATCTTCCCTTTTGATTGGAAGTATTAGCTCACTATTTTTGTGGAGAAAAACCTCTGAAATGAATATGAGAAAACAGGCTCTAAGGTCTCCAAAAATCTTGGCTCAAAACAATGACAAAACCCCTTTTATAGAGGCCAGAAAAATCTGACCGTTGGCTCTGTCAGAGCTTCGGTCGACGGTCCGGTCGACCGACAACGGTCAAAATCCGACCGTTGCAGCCTCCGATCGACCGGCCCGGTCGACCGCGCGCACCTGGAGGAGAGAGTAAACTCTCTGTCGGTCGACCGCCCGGTCGACTGAGATTTCCTGAGAGCAAAGCTCTCTGAAGCGGTCGACCGGCACGGTCGACCGTTCTCCAGTGCACACAGGCGTGCACGTCTGTGCACGTCCGGTCGACCGACCCGGTCGACCGGCCACTGTCAGTTCTGAAAAATCAGAACTGCCAGAACCTGAAAATTTTGGGATTAAAGATTGGTCTTTTTGGCTTAATAAAAATCCCATAATACTTAGAAATTCTACAAAAATAGTTTTATGATTATAGAAACATGCTTGCACAAAATCAAGGCATGTTAAAGATTTGACTATTTTGTAACTTGGAAATATTGGCTTATAATAAAAACTGTTTTTCTAAATTTTCCTCAAATACAAAAACAAGATATACTTAAGGCATAGTGTGTATGGATATGATCCACTACACAATCAAGATGAAATATCTAGTTTTTGACAATAGGCTCTAAGCATGGTTTTGGATATAAGATATGTAAACTTGAAATACCAAGAACCAAATAGAATATTTTGTCACAAAGAAAAATCTTTTCTAAATATAAAATTCTTTTATGAAAGCAATTCTATCAAGAGTTCTATCAAGAGTGTGTGTGTGATATAGACTTGAGCAATCCACCACTATCTATCCTTTACATTTTTCTAAAACAAAAACAAAATCTTATACCTAGACACAAGTCTTCATCTTCTTGAAGTCTTCACTTGAAGGCTTCTCATCTTCTTGACTTGGTCCAAGCTTGATCCAAAGCTCCTTGGATCACCCCGTGCTAGCTCCAAATCTTGACATTTAATCCTTTTGGAGCTTTGCACCTACTAAGATCTTGATAAAGAATCTGTCACTAATTAAACAAGATCATTAGCAAATATAACTACATGAGTTGATCATCATCAAAACTAGAGTGATAGGCCTTTGGGCCAACAATCTCCCCCTTTTTGATGATGACAAAACTCATGAAGTTATATATGCATGGATTAAAGTAAAGCTTCAAAGAAGCTCCCCCTTAACTCATGCATATTAAATAAGCAATAGATATTCAATGAAGCACATAAATATGTATGCAAATGAATGCATGTAAACAAAACAAATCTTTTATTTCTTGTGATGCATGAGTAAAAGCACAAGTCAAAATCTCAAAATCTTTCTCTCCCTTAAGTAAGGAACAAATACTTCTCCCCCTTAAGGAAATCATGCATATAACTCAAATACTTCTCCCCCTTTTTGTCAATCATCAACAAAGGGTTCAAAGTAAAAGCAAATCAAAACAAATTTTTCTCCCCCTTTTTGTCAAAAACAAAAGAATCAAGAAGGGGTAAATACAAATCAACCAATAAAGATTTATATGCGATATACATTCATGAAGAGGAAGACGTTAAGTTAGCTTCCCTACAATGTGCATTGCATGAAAGAGGGATGTGAAGCCCTAATTCACACAACACAACTATGTAATGCATAGAAGGAGATGTGAAGCTCCCCCTACACACGTATATCATATAAAGAAGAGATGTTAAGCTCCTCAATTTATAATATACTCAACATGAATCTATATGTAAGAGAGATGTTAAGCTCTCCTTGCATATAGGAAATACAAAACAAAACATTTTAATTTTTTTTTTTTATCAAAACAAAACTTTGAACTTTTCCCAATAAAACAAATTTTGAACCAATCATAATTTGTAATTTTGATACCAATAGAAAATAGCACTTGAAGATGTGTGATATCAAGTTATCATTGCAAAATCTTTTAATGTTTCAAACATATTGATATCAATTGTAATCATATAACAAATTTGAAGTTGAAGCATATTGATACCAAATGAAAGATCTAAAATAAAATCTTTTTATTTTTCATAAGCTTATGCATAGTTAATATAAGGTGTTAACTTAACTTAGCATAAACTTTTTGTGCTTTTAAGAATGTAAATAATTGTAAAGCAAGCACATAAAAATCATATATATGTATGTGAATAGATAAGACCAATTTGAAATTAGGGCATACATATATAGGAACCAAAATGTGAGTAATATACCATTGTAAAATTAACATTGTAAGTCATGTTATACTCATAACCAAAAATTGGTAGGTTTTAAAATAGTTATGTCTAAGCACTACCAAATTTGAAGAATAAATAACTAGTTATAAATAATTTTTGAAAAACTAGTTAAAGATCCTTCACAAGCATGAAATCATATGTTATTCATGAATTATACTAAATACATACAAGTTTAAGCACTCATAGTCCATAAAGCTCAAAATTATCTTTTATCATAAAAGATGAGTGTTCAAAGGTTATGTAAATGGTATTTTCATGAAAATAGAAAGTGAAGCATGAATCTCATGAAAATCTTATTTTTCATCTAAACAAATCATATATTTTTCATAAAGTAATACTAAATACACAAAGATTTAATCACTCATGGTCTATAAAGCTCAAAATTTTGTTTTGTATCATAAAGATGAGTGTTTAAAGGATCATGTAAATAGTATTTTTATGAAGTAGTCATTCAAGCTCAAAAATCATAAATCACATTTTGTTTTACACATGTTTTAATCTTTAATACAAATCAAAAACATGAAAAAATCATCAATTTTTTTTATTATTTATTTAAAATACTAATCTTCATGGTATATGTATGATTTATCCAATTCTAATAATATGCATACATATCCCAAATATGAAAAGAGTCTAATATATATTGCATGAAGGCAAATGACTCAAGGGTATACATGTATATTTATTAGATTTGAATTAAACACACATATACATGAAGTAAGATCAAAGATAGGCATAACACAATATAATGACCGAATCATCAAACTAGCCCTATACATATGCATATAGTGGATACAAATGAGCATGAAGTTCAAATATATATGAGTCATTGTAGTTCACTATTCATATATGTATAAATGCAAGTTTTGACACATTCTACATTTAAGCATGTAAATGCCACTTGAAGTACAAAAAAAATCTTAAAACATGAACATGCTATGATGATATTATGAAAATAAAAAGCATGTACATAAATAAAATAGAAGTTTAGAATTGTGTTACCAACTCTAAAACTCCAAGCATGGTGGTTGACCCACCAAATTTCTTGATAGCGGTGCTCCAAGTATGTGTCATTTTAGTTCAAATGCACCCACCATCAAGGCACCAAATCTCTCACGTTTTGAGAGATCCCTCACCTACATCAAAAACATGGGGTGGGGTTTTGGTACCCATATTTTCTTGGGTCCTATGGGGTTAGTCTTGTAAGGAACCCAAGCATTTTTATTTTTATCAAAAATGAGAACATTTAACCTTTCATAACAAATTTTCTTAGATGGCCTTTGCGGCCACAATGTGTACAAATGTACACCTTAGTATGCTTATGTGTAGGAGTGTGATCATGTTGTGCAACATAAGCATGAGCATGATGATGTGCATGAGAGGAAGGAGTTTGTTTCTTTGAAAACAAGGACTCCAATTTAGAATGATTGAATGCACAAGAGTTCAAGGTTGAACTCAAATTATTCATTTTATTTTTCAAATCTTTAATCTCATTAGTGGTGGCATGTAAAGCATGATGAGATATATGATCATTTTTCTTTTTCTTTTGTGAAACAAATTCTTTTTCTTTTTCAACAAATTTTCTTTTCAAAGTATATTTTCTTGAAAAACAACTTCCTTTTGAGTTTCCACCAAAGCAATTTTATTTTTCAAAACATATTCCCTTCACATAAATCATTTAATTTAGACATAAGGGAAACATTCTCATTTTTCAAAATATTGTTTCTTTTTCTAAGCATGCCATTTTATTTTCTAATGAATCTTTATCATTAAGCATGGCATCAAAATTCTTTTTCAAAATTTTATTATCCTTTTCTAAACATGCAATGTTACTTCTAAAAGAGTCAAGTTCTACATGCATGCAATCAAGTTCCTTTTTCAAATTTTTATTTTTCTTTTTAATCATGTCATATTTTTCAAGCACAAGATGACAGAAGGTAGCAAGCTCATCATATGACATGTCTACATCCTCATCATCGGATTCGGTGTTTACCTCAAGGGGTTTATCCCTTGGACCATATAGCATACGTTGGAGATGTCGCTTCCAACGTCCGAATCGCTCCCCGCATAGTATAGGTCCTTTTCGCCAAGGGAGGTGATGATGTTCCAAGCTACAAAAGCCGATTCAACATTAGAAACCCTAGATAAATAATCATCATTTAGGGTGACTTGATAGCATGAAGGGCTTTTGCATTAGCCGCAATATTCTTACCATTTAAGCAATATTCTTTATTAGTTGTGGCAAGATATACACTAAGGCCAAGTCTTTGAGGAACAAAGACATCTTAACCTTCCAAATTTGGATGTTAAGAATGTCAAAGGTGGGTGGTGACATGAAGTCCATAGTGTGTGTACAAATCTTGTGATTAGCCTAAAAGAGGATCTTTAACTCTTAGGTTGTTAGACCCAATATCAAGAGCACTAGCTCTGATACCAATTGAAAGATCACCTAGAGGGGGGGTGAATAGGTGATGGCTAATCTAATGGTCACTTGTGAACAAATAATGCGGAATTAAAACTAAGTTGACCAAATTAAACTACTTTTAATTGAACACTTATGTATAACACAAGAATGTTGCCGAATTCCCCTTGCGAGGCTCTGGACAAACTCCTCTAGATTCCCCTTGAATGGGTTGAGGTGCCGCGTTGGCTCTCTTGGTTGAATACTAGTGTTAATAACAATCCCAAGCAAGTATAGCAAATATGAGCACAAAGGTATATCATGCATATAAGAGATAAAGACTATAAGGTAATGCAAGATATAAGTGAGACAAAAAAGTAAGAGAGCAAGAGTGAGCAATCGCAAACACAAAGGGTTTGTTTCGAGGTTCGAGCACACTTGCTCTACATCCCCGCCTTCGACACACGAAGGATTTCCACTATGCACGATCCAACCGGATCTCTCCTTGGTGCCGCAACACCTACAAGCCCTCGGACTCCAAAGTCCCTTACACACCACAAGCCCACCGGCTCGTCGAGGCCGCACCTCGTACAACAAGTCCGCACCCGAACTCTAAACACCACGAGCACACTTGCCCGTCTCCTCAAAGTACAAGATGAAATCTTGGTGATCTAAACACTTGATCACCTACAAAAACTCTTACTACAACACCTATAGGATGAATAGCTCAATGGATGCTCAAGTGTTTGTGTGAGAAAGCAAGGAAAGAATCTTTGGTGAAAATCTCAAGAAATCACTTTTACACTCTTATAAAATCTTCCCTTTTGATTGGAAGTATTAGCTCACTATTTTTGTGGAGAAAAACCTCTGAAATGAATATGAGAAAACAGGCTCTAAGGTCTCCAAAAATCTTGGCTCAAAACAATGACAAACCCCCTTTTATAGAGGCCAAAAAATCTGACCGTTGGGCTCTGTCAGAGCTTCCGGTCGACCGGTCCGGTCGACCGGCAACGGTCAAAATCCGACCGTTGCAGCCTCCGATCGACCGGCCCGGTCGACCGCGCACCTGGAGGAGAGAGTAAACTCTCTGTCGGTCGACCGGCCCGGTCGACCGAGATTTCCTGAGAGCAAAGCTCTCTGAAGCGGTCGACCGGCACGGTCGACCGTTCTCCAGTGCACACAGGCGTGCACGTCTGTGCACGTCCGGTCGACCGACCCGGTCGACCGGCCACTGTCAGTTCTGAAAAATCGAACTGCCAGAACCTGAAAATTTTGGGATTAAAGATTGGTCTTTTTGGCTTAATAAAAAATCCCATAAATACTTAGAAATTCTACAAAAATAGTTTTATGATTATAGAAACATGCTTGCACAAAATCATGGCATGTTAAAGATTTGACTATTTTTGAACTTGGAAATATTGGCTTATAATAAAAACTGTTTTTCTAAATTTTCCTCAAATACAAAAACAAGATATACTTTAAGGCATAGTGTGTATGGATATGATCCACTACACAATCAAGATGAAATATCTAGTTTTTGACAATAGGCTCTAAGCATGGTTTTGGATATAAGATATGTAAACTTGAAATACCAAGAACCAAATAGAATATTTTGTCACAAAGAAAAATCTTTTTCTAAATATAAAATTCTTTTATGAAAGCAATTCTATCAAGAGTTCTATCAAGAGTGTGTGTGTGATATAGACTTGAGCAATCCACCAACTATCTATCCTTTACATTTTTTCTAAAACAAAAACAAAATCTTATACCTAGACACAAGTCTTCATCTTCTTGAAGTCTTCACTTGAATGAAAATCACCTAGAGGGGGGGGGTGAATAGGTGATAATGCTAATCAAGGGCCAAATTAAAAATATGAAGCAATGAGCAACAAATATAGAGATGAATGCAAGTGAATGATGCAAGACACAATTAATAGCAAGAAGTAATAGCAAGTAAAGTAAACCAATCGCAAACACAAGGATATGTTATCGAGGTTCGAGCACCCAGCTCTACTCCCCGCCTTCCCCAGAAGGATTCTAGCTACTTTCACTATCACAAAGATCAATTACAAATGGAGTACCCAACTCCTACAATTTCAGCACAATACAATTTCTAAGTAATCAAAGATCACAAACTTTCTCTTTCAAATATCTCTTCCCTTACAAAGGTCCTTAGAGAATATTGAGAAGGAATGAAGCTCTTGTGTAAGTGAAGAAAGAAAATCAAATTCAGAGAGTATATCAGAACACTTCTGAAAATGAATGAGAAATATCAGCACAAAAACAAGAAACAAGCTCTTTTGAATATCCCAAACTTTTGAATTTTCTCTTGAATAATTGTTGTAAAGAAACTCTCCCCAAAACCCCTATTTATAGGAGAGGGCTAGGGTTTAGGTTTAGGAATTAATTACTGAAGATTAGGAAGTAATTAGTTCCAAATATACCCTCCAACGGATATTTAATTTCAAAAATCAAGTAAAACAGAATTAAAATATGCCCGTTTACTGTTCAACGGCCATATCGGTCGACTGGCCCGGTCGACCGACAGTTCAAAAAATTGACCGTTATGAACTATCGGTCGACTGGTGCAGTCGACTGCTCCTGACTGAGACTATGAAAAATAACCGGTCGACTAACGGTAGCCAGCCGGTCGACCGAAAAGCTAAAGGTTGAACTATCGGTCGAAGGCCGGTAGCCCACCGGTCGACTGGTCAGATCCAGAGAGCAAACTAAAAACTTCGGTCGACTACCGGTAGCCTACCGGTCGACCGACAGACGTGCACACGGATACGTGCACTCTGCCAGAACTCCGGTCGACTGGTGGTATATAGCCGGTCGACCGGCTCAGGTCAAAAATTGAAATACAAAGGGAATTTTGAGAGGAAAAATATTTTGATCAAAATTATTTTGAACAGGAAATCAGTATACAACATAAGAACAGATTTGTAGAAGGAAGAATTAGTGTTAAAATATTTTTGTATATTTATAGGAAATAAACTTGGAAAAGGCATACGCGTGAAAACGTGTGTGTTTGAGCTTCAAAACTACTCTCTATTCTTAACATGCTATAACGCTATAAAATAAATCCTAAGGACCTCTGAAGCAATCTTTGAGCCATCCAATGCCTTGCAATTGCCTTCTCTTCTATGATCCTTCCTTGATGTGCAATTTGCCTTCATTGCTATGTGGAACTTAGAAGTTTTTGCAAAAGCGAAGCGAATGAGCTCTAACATGGTACAAAACCTGAAATTCATCTAGATCAAAACATTAGTACCAAATAGCACTTATTTGGTTTGTTATCATCAAAACACAAAACAATGGAGAGTGTAACCTCTTGGGCCAACAATCTCCCCTTTTTGATGATGACAAAACAAATAGGCTATTTACAAAAATATGGGAGGAGAAAACTCCCCTCAATTATGCTATATTTAAACATTATAAATATGCTCTAGATATCAATAATTGAAATGATAAAAAGAAATGATGCACCAATTATTGAAATCAACAATATAATATAAATGAAACTTTAAAACTTGTACTTGATACCAAAACACCAAAAATAAAAAATTTGCTCCTTGATACCAATTTAAACTTAAATCATAGAGATAAAATAAAAACTCATAAAACTTCATAAAACTCATAAATTCATATGGAACCAAGACCAAATGAACTTATTTTTGTACATGTAACTTATTCTCCCCCTTTTTGTCATACATCAAAAAGGGTTATGAAAACATGTTTAATCAATAATACACATATTTAATTCTCCACAAATAAACGAAAATCTAGCAAAATCAAGTGGTTTTGTGAAAATATCGGCTAGTTGAAAATCGGTGGAAACATAATCAATATCAATATCACCTTTCTCAAAATGATCTCTAAGAAAGTGATATCTAATCTCAATGTGCTTGGTCTTACTATGTTGATTTGCATTTTTAGTTAAATGAATAGTACTAGTATTATCACAAAATATTTTAATATTTTTATAATGCAAATCATAATCAAGGAGAGTATGTTTCATCCAAAGGACTTGTGCACAACAAGCCCCCGCGGCAACATACTCCGCCTCGGCGGTTGATAGAGCTACGGAATTTTGCTTCCTAGAGGACCATGAAACAAGACAATTACCGAGAAAATGACATGTCCCACTAGTACTCTTTCTATCTACTCTACAACCCGCATAGTCGGCGTCCGAATAACTAGTCATAGAAAAATCTATAGTTTTCGGATACCAAAGACCTAATCCAATCGTTCCCTAACATAACGAATAATGCGTTTTACGGCAATTAAATGAGATTCTTTGGGACACGATTGAAATCTAGCACAAAGACACACACTAAACATGATATCCGGCCTACTTGCCGTTAAATATAAAAGACTACCTATCATGCTTCTAAACAACTTAATATCAACATTTTTACCTTGTTCGTCCTTATCAAGCTTGGTTGTAGTTGCCATGGGAGTGTTGCAAGTTTTAGCGTCTTCAAGTCCAAACCTCTTCACGAGTTCCTTTGCATATTTGGCTTGGCTAATGAAGTTCCCATCTTGCAATTGCTTGACTTGGAGTCCAAGGAAGAAGTTGAGTTCACCCATGGAGGACATTTCAAATTCTTGTTGCATTACCTTTTCAAAATCCTTGCATAAAACTTCATTAGTAGAACCGAAAATTATATCATCAACATAAATTTGGACAATTAAAATATCATTATCAACATGCTTAGTGAATAGAGTAGTGTCTACTTTGCCTTTAATAAAATTGTTTGAAATAAGAAAACTTGAAAGCCTTTCATACCAAGCTCTTGGAGCTTGTTTCAAACCATATAAAGCCTTATCGAGTTTGAAAACAAAATCGGGATGAACATGATCAACAAAACCGGAGGTTGAGCAACAAAAACTTCTTCATTAAGAAATCCATTTAAAAATGCACTTTTTACATCCATTTGAAAAAGTTTGAAATTTTTAAAAGATGCATAAGCTAGTGTTATCCGTATGGCTTCAAGCCGTGCTACGGGTGCAAAGGATTCCTCAAAGTCGATTCCCTCAACTTGAGTGTAACCTTGGGCCACTAACCTAGCTTTATTCCTAATGACATTTCCGGACTCATCCAACTTATTCCTAAAGATCCACTTAGTACCAATTATTGGTCTATCGTGGGGCTTAGGAACAAGGTGCCAAACTTGGTTGCGCTCAAATTGATTGAGTTCCTCTTGCATGGCAAGCAACCAATATGGGTCCGTCTCGGCTTCGAGAATGCCTTTGGGTTCAAAATGAGAAATGAAAGCAAAGTTACCACATAGGTCATGGAGTTTGGAGCGCGTTGTGACTCCTTTGGAAGCATCACCCAAGATGAGCTCCTTCGGATGATTTGTAGCGTATCTCCAAGCTTTGGGAAGTGGTTGCGCACTTTCCTCATTATCCTTTTGAACTTCACCTAAAGGTTCTTGCTTATCTTCTTGCGTGGGTGAGTCCTTCAAGGATAGTTTCTCCAAGCTTTCACCTAATGGTTCAAACTCTACAACATTCTCAACACACACATTAGATTCTTCAAACTTAACATGCATGGTTTCTTCAATAGTAAGTGAAGATCTAATGAAAACTCTATATGCTTTGCTAGTAGAGGAATATCCTACAAAGATAGCCTCATAAGCTTTAGCATCAAATTTACCCAAATTCTCTTTAGTGTTCAAAACAAAACATTTGCATCCAAAAACTTTGAAATAGGAAACATTTGGTTTTCTAAAATGATACATTTCAAAAGAAGTTTTCGAAGAATTTTTGCATAAATAAATACGATTCGATATATAGCATGCGGTGTTTACGGCCTCGGCCCATAAATATTGAGGGAGGTCGTATTCACTTATCATTGTCCTAGCCATCTCTTGAAGTGTTCTATTTTTCCTTTCTACAACTCCATTTTGTTGTGGAGTTCTAGGACAAGACATTTCATGCTTAATTCCCTTTTCATCACAATAAGTCATGAAGAGTTGGTTAACAAACTCACCACCTCTATCACTCCTTATTCTCAAATCGAAAACCTTTCTCTTTTTCAACTCTTTTCTAAAAATCTTAAAGTGAGAAAAAGTTTGATCTTTATTTTGCAAAAAGAAAACCCAAGTAAATCGAGAGAAATCATCAACTAAAACAAATGCAAATCTACTTCCATTTAAGCTTTTAGTTTTAGTTGGTCCAAATAAATCCATATGAATTAATTCTAGAGGTCTAGTTGACATGATATCCTTGATTGGTTTAAAGGAAGACTTGGTTTGTTTCCCAAGTTGGCACGCACTACAAATGCGGTCTTTCTCAAAACTCAAGTAAGGAATACCCTTCACCAATTCCTTTGAATTAATTCTAGAAATATGTTCAAAAGATGCATGTCCTATCTTCTATGCCAAAGCCATGAATTTTCATCAAAAGCATTTAAACACTTAGTAGAATACTCTACATTAAGCATGTCAATTATATAAACATTGTCATCACGAAAATCGGTCAAAATACAATCATTCGATTTAATATCAAAAATCTTACAAGAAGTATCATCAAAAACAACTTTAAGACCACGATCACAAAATTGACTAATACTAAGTAAATTATGCTTCAAACCATCAACTAAAACAACATTCTCTATAATAGGAGATGAACCAACTTGAATGTTACCTATACCAATTATCTTGCCTTTGGAATCATCCCCGAAGGTGACGGAGCCACCTTCCATGTACCTTGATAGGGTTGTGAAGTTGTTGATATCCCATGTCATGTGCCTCGAACAACCACTATCAAGGTACCACCGCTCCCTACGTCTTGGAGCCTTGGTGTGTACCTACATCAAACATTTTAGGACTTGATTTTGGTACCCACATTTTCTTGGGTTCATGAGGTTAGAACCATTAACCCAAACAAGATTATTTGAGCTATGCAATTTATCATAACAAAATTTAGCTAAATGTCCATTTTTGCCACAATATGTACATCTATAAACTCTACCATATTTAAATGCATAATGGTGTGTGTTTTGTGAGCATTGGCATTGTGAGCATGAAAAGATTTAGCATGAGAAGCATTAGAAGTATGAGCATGTGGAATCTTATCATGAGAAACTTTAGCATGAGATGTATGCTTTTTGGAAAATTTTTCTTCAAGTTTCTTTGTATTAAAAGCACAATCTTTTAAAACTTTTTCAAAATCACTCATTTTAGCTTTAAAAGAAGAATTTCATTATTATCAACAATAGGGGTTTTACCCTTACAAGAAATCTTATAAGAATGAAATTCATTTTGAATGCAAATAAGATTAGAAGAAAGATCCTCTTTTTCTTGTGAAATCAAAGCAAGTTGAGATTTAAGAAAAGCAACTTCCTTTTGTAGTTTAAAACACTCCATTTTCTTGTTATCATAAGTTTCGGAAAGTTCTACAAAAGCATGCACTAGAACTTCCTTACTTAAATCATCATCATTATCATCTATAGATTCAAGAGTTTGAGGGTTACCTTGGGTGTGTTTGCCATGAAACACATGTTTGCGGTGTCCGCCTTTTCTTCATCTTCGGACTCGCTTTCCGAATCCCAAGTGGCCTTGTAAGCCTTCTTTTCGTCTTGCTTTCTTGGTTTGAAGGAGGAAGTCATTTTCTTCTTGAATTCCGGGCAATCGGCCATGATGTGTCCGGGCTTGCGGCAATTGTAGCAAATGATCTTCCGCTCCTCTTTACCTTCAAACTTTCTCCGGAAATTTTGCTTGTTCTTCCGGTACATCCTCTTGATGTTGCGCACGAGGAGGGAGAGCTCCTCATCTTCTTCTTCATCTTCATCTTCGTCTTCAATGGTGGAGGAAGAAGACTTGAAAGCGATAGACTTCTTCTTTGTTGGAGCCGCCTCTTCTCTTGCTTTCTTCTCCATCTCATAGGTTTTGAGGTTTCCTATGAGACTTATGATGTCCATCTCGTCTTTGTCGTTCAATTCCTTCAGGTAGTAGACTTGATCTCCCAAGATGGAGGAAGAGCCCGTATCACCTTGCGTACCTTTTGGTCGTTGGAGATGATGTCACCTAATGAGAAAGACCATTAGTGATTTTGGTGAAATGAGTAATCATGCAATCAATTGTTTCATCATCTAGCATCTTAAATGATTCATATTGAGACCGCAAGAGATCTACTTTGGCTCTCTTGACTTGTGAGGTCCCTTCATGCGTGACCAATAAGTGTTGCCACATCTCATAGGCGGATTGGCAATGAATAACACGTGTAAGGTCATCCTCATTCAAGGCGGTAAGAAGGGAGTTTTGGGCTTTTGAGTTAGCCTCATACATCTTAAAGTCAAGGTCGGTCCAAGTGCCCTCATCACCATCGGGTGCCTCATAGGGTTTGGTCAATGATTTGGCAACTAAGCTACCTAGTGATTGCAAAAATATAGTCATCCTAACCTTCCAAATAGGGAAATTAAGGCCATCAAATTTAGGTGGGGATTTAATGTTGTCGGCCATGTTTTACTAGTGTATGAATGGATGAATGAAAATGTTGATTAGCAATATTTTAGGATCTCTCTAAGGATGTTAAGCCAAACCTAGAGTCCAAGCTCTGATACCAATTGAAAATCACCTAGAGGGGGGGGGGGTGAATAGGTGATAATGCTAATCAGGGCCAAATTAAAAATATGAAGCAATGAGCAACAAATATAGAGATGAATGCAAGTGAATGATGCAAGACACAATTAATAGCAAGAAGTAATAGCAAGTAAAGTAAACCAATCGCAAACACAAGGATATGTTATCGAGGTTCGAGCACCCAGCTCTACTCCCCGCCTTCCCCAGAAGGATTCTAGCTACTTTCACTATCACAAAGATCAATTACAAATGGAGTACCCAACTCCTACAATTTCAGCACAATACAATTTCTAAGTAATCAAAAGATCACAAACTTTCTCTTTCAAATATCTCTTCCCTTACAAAGGTCCTTAGAGAATATTGAGAAGGAATGAAGCTCTTGTGTAAGTGAAGAAAGAAATCAAATTCAGAGAGTATATCAAGAACACTTCTGAAAATGAATGAGAAATATCAGCACAAAAACAAGAAACAAGCTCTTTTGAATATCCCAAACTTTTGAATTTTCTCTTGAATAATTGTTGTAAAGAAACTCTCCCCAAACACCCCTATTTATAGGAGAGGGCTAGGGTTTAGGTTTAGGAATTAATTACTGAAGATTAGGAAGTAATTAGTTCCAAATATACCCTCCAACGATATTTAATTTCAAAAATCAAGTTAAAACAGAATTAAAAATATGCTCGTTTACTGTTCAACGGCCATATCGGTCGACTGGCCCGGTCGACCGACAGTTCAAAAAATTGACCGTTATGAACTATCGGTCGACTGGTGCAGTCGACTGCTCCTGACTGAGACTATGAAAAATAACCGGTCGACTAACGGTAGCCAGCCGGTCGACCGAAAAGCTAAAGGTTGAACTATCGGTCGAAGGCCGGTAGCCCACCGGTCGACTGGTCAGATCCAGAGAGCAAACTAAAAACTTCGGTCGACTACCGGTAGCCTACCGTCGACCGACAGACGTGCACACGGATACGTGCACTCTGCCAGAACTCCGGTCGACTGGTGGTATATAGCCGGTCGACCGGCTCAGGTCAAAAATTGAAATACAAAGGGAATTTTGAGAGGAAAAATATTTTGATCAAAATTATTTTGAACAGGAAATCAGTATACAACATAAGAACAGATTTGTAGAAGGAAGAATTAGTGTTAAAATATTTTTTGTATATTTATAGGAAATAAACTTGGAAAAGGCATACGCGTGAAAACGTGTGTGTTTGAGCTTCAAAACTACTCTCTATTCTTTAACATGCTATAACGCTATAAAATAAATCCTAAGGACCTCTGAAGCAATCTTTGAGCCACCCAATGCCTTGCAATTGCCTTCTCTTCTATGATCCTTCCTTGATGTGCAATTTGCCTTCATTGCTATGTGGAACTTAGAAGTTTTTGCAAAAGCGAAGCGAATGAGCTCTAAACATGGTACAAAACCTGAAATTCATCTAGATCAAAACATTAGTACCAAATAGCACTTATTTGGTTTGTTATCATCAAAACACAAAACAATGGAGAGTGTAACCTCTTGGGCCAACATTGAAGGCTTCTCATCTTCTTGACTTGGTCCAAGCTTGATCCAAAGCTCCTTGGATCACCCCGTGCTAGCTCCAAATCTTGACATTTAATCCTTTGTTGAGCTTTGCACCTACTAAGATCTTGATAAAGAATCTGTCACTAATTAAACAAGATCATTAGCAAATATAACTACATGAGTTGATCATCATCAAAACTAGAGTGATAGGCCTTTGGGCCAACAATCTCCCCCTTTTTGATGATGACAAAACTCATGAAGTTATATATGCATGGATTAAAGTAAAGCTTCAAAGAAGCTCCCCCTTAACTCATGCATATTAAATAAGTAATAGATATTCAATGAAGCACATAAATATGTATGCAAATGAATGCATGTAAAACAAAACAAATCTTTTATTTCTTGTGATGCATGAGTAAAAGCACAAATCAAAATCTCAAAATCTTTCTCTCCCTTAAGTAAGGAACAAATACTTCTCCCCCTTAAGGAAATCATGCATATAACTCAAATACTTCTCCCCCTTTTTGTCAATCATCAACAAAGGGTTCAAAGTAAAAGCAAATCAAAACAAATTTTTCTCCCCCTTTTTGTCAAAAACAAAAGAATCAAGAAGGGGTAAATACAAATCAACCAATAAAGATTTATATGCGATATACATTCAAGAAGAGGAAGACGTTAAGTTAGCTTCCCTACAATGTGCATTGCATGAAAGAGGGATGTGAAGCCCTAATTCACACAACACAACTATGTAATGCATAGAAGGAGATGTGAAGCTCCCCCTACACACGTATATCATATAAAGAAGAGATGTTAAGCTCCTCAATTTATAATATACTCAACATGAATGTATATGTAAGAGAGATGTTAAGCTCTCCTTGCATATAGGAAATACAAAACAAAACATTTTAATTTTTTTTTTTTTTATCAAAACAAAACTTTGAACTTTTCCCAATAAAACAAATTTTGAACCAATCATAATTTGTAATTTTGATACCAATAGAAAATAGCACTTGAAGATGTGTGATATCAAGTTATCATTGCAAAATCTTTTAATGTTTCAAACATATTGATATCAATTGTAATCATATAACAAATTTGAAGTTGAAGCATATTGATACCAAATGAAAGATCTAAAATAAAATCTTTTTATTTTTCATAAGCTTATGCATAGTTAATATAAGGTGTTAACTTAACTTAGCATAAACTTTTTGTGCTTTTAAGAATGTAAATAAATTGTAAAGCAAGCACATGAAAATCATATATATGTATGTGAATAGATAAGACCAATTTGAAAATTAGGGCATACATACATAGGAACCAAAATGTGAGTAATATACCAATTGTAAAATTAACATTGTAAGTCATGTATATACTCATAACCAAAATTGGTAGGTTTTAAAAATAGTTATGTCTAAGCACTACCAAATTTGAAGAATAAATAACTAGTTATAAATAATTTTGAAAAACTAGTTAAAGATCCTTCACAAGCATGAAATCATATGTTATTCATGAATTATACTAAATACATACAAGTTTAAGCACTCATAGTCCATAAATCTCAAAAATTATCTTTTATCATAAAAGATGAGTGTTCAAAGGTTATGTAAATGGTATTTTCATGAAAATAGAAAGTGAAGCATGAATCTCATGAAAATCTTATTTTTCATCTTAAAACAAATCATATATTTTTCCATAAAGTAATACTAAATACACAAAGATTTAATCACTCATGGTCTATAAAGCTCAAAATATTTTGTATCATAAAGATGAGTGTTTAAAGGATCATGTAAATAGTATTTTTATGAAAGTAGTCATTCAAGCTCAAAAAGATCATAAATCACATTTTATTTTACACATGTTTTAATCTTTAATACAAATCAAAAACATGAAAAATCATCAATTTTTTTATTATTTATTTAAAATACTGATCTTCATGGTATATGTATGATTTATCCAATTCTAATAATATGCATACATATCCCAAATATGAAAGAGTCCAATATATATTGCATGAAGGCAAATGACTCAAGGGTATACATGTATATTTATTAGATTTGAATTAAACACACATATACATGAAGTAAGATCAAAGATAGGCATAACAAGTATAAATGACCGAATCATCAAAACTAGCCTATACATATGCATATAGTGGATACAAATGAGCATGAAGTTCAATATATATGAGTCAATTGTAGTTCACTATTCATATATGTATAAATGCAAGTTTTGACACATTCTACATTTAAGCATGTAAATGCCACTTGAAGTACAAAAAAAATCTTAAAACATGAACATGCTATGAATGATATTATGAAAATAAAAAGCATGTACATAAATAAATAGAAGTTTAGAATTGTTACCAACTCTAAAACTCCAAGCATGGTGGTTGACCCACCAAAATTTCTTGATAGCGGTGCTCCAAGTATGTGTCATTTTAGTTCAAATGCACCACCATCAAGGCACCAAATCTCTCACGTTTTGAGAGATCCCTTACCTACATCAAAAACATGGGGTGGGGGTTTTGGTACCCATATTTTCTTGGGTCCTATGGGGTTAGTCTTGTAAGGAACCCAATCATTTTTATTTTTATCAAAAATGAGAACATTTAACCTTTCATAACAAAATTTTCTTAGATGGCCTTTGCGGCCACAATGTGTACAAATGTACACCTTAGTATGCTTATGTGTAGGAGTGTGATCATGTTGTGCAACATAAGCATGAGCATGATGATGTGCATGAGAGCAAGGAGTTTGTTGCTTTGAAAACAAGGACTCCAATTTAGAATGATTGAATGCACAAGAGTTCAAGGTTGAACTCAAATTATTCATTTTATTTTTCAAATCTTTAATCACATTAGTGGTGGCATGTAAAGCATGATGAGATATATGATCATTTTTCTTTTTCTTTTGTGAAACAAATTCTTTTTCTTTTTCAACAAATTTTCTTTTCAAAGTAATATTTTCTTGAAAAACAACTTCCTTTTGAGTTTCCACCAAAGCAATTTTATTTTCAAAAACATATTCCCTTCACATAAATCATTTAATTTAGACATAAGGGAAACATTCTCATTTTTCAAAATATTGTTTTCTTTTTCTAAGCATGCCATTTTATTTTCTAATGAATCTTTATCATTAAGCATGGCATCAAAATTCTTTTTCAAAATTTTATTATCCTTTTCTAAACATGCAATGTTACTTCTAAAAGAGTCATGTTCTACATGCATGCAATCAAGTTCCTTTTTCAAATTTTTATTTTTCTTTTTAATCATGTCATATTTTTCAAGCACAAGATGACAAAAGGTAGCAAGCTCATCATATGACATGTCTACATCCTCATCATCAGATTCGGTGTTTACCTCAAGGGGGTTATCCCCTTGGACCATATAGCATACGTTGGAGATGTCGCTTCCAACGTCCGAATCGCTCCCCGCATAGTATAGGTCCTTTTCGCCAAGGGAGGTGATGATGTTCCAAGCTACAAAAGCCGATTCAACATTAGAAACCCTAGATAAATAATCATCATTTAGGGTTGACTTGATAGCATGAAGGGCTTTTGCATTAGCCGCAATATTCTTACCATTTAAGCAATATTCTTTATTAGTTGTGGCAAGATATACACTAAGGCCAAGTCCTTTGAGGAACAAAGACATCTTAACCTTCCAAATTTGGATGTTAAGAATGTCAAAGGTGGGTGGTGACATGAAGTCCATAGTGTGTGTACAAATCTTGTGATTAGCCTAAAAGAGGATCTTTAACTCTTAGGTTGTTAGACCCAATATCAAGAGCACTAGCTCTGATACCAATTGAAAGATCACCTAGAGGGGGGTGAATAGGTGATGGCTAATCTAATGGTCACTTGTGAACAAATAATGCGGAATTAAAACTAAGTTGACCAAATTAAACTACTTTTAATTGAACACTTATGTATAACACAAGAGTGTTGCCGAATTCCCTTTGCGAGGCTCTGGACAAACTCCTCTAGATTCCCCTTGAATGGGTTGAGGTGCCGCGTTGGCTCTCTTGGTTGAATACTAGTGTTAATAACAATCCCAAGCAAGTATAGCAAATATGAGCACAAAGGTATATCATGCATATAAGAGATAAAGACTATAAGGTAATGCAAGATATAAGTGAGACAAAAAAAGTAAGAGAGCAAGAGTGAGCAATCGCAAACACAAAGGGTTTGTTTCGAGGTTCGAGCACACTTGCTCTACATCCCCGCCTTCGACACACGAAGGATTTCCACTATGCACGATCCAACCGGATCTCTCCTTGGTGCCGCAACACCTACAAGCCCTCGGACTCCCAAAGTCCCTACACACCACAAGCCCACCGGCTCGTCGAGGCCGCACCTCGTACAACAAGTCCGCACCCGAACTCTAAACAACCACGAGCACACTTGCCCGTCTCCTCAAAGTACAAGATGAAATCTTGGTGATCTAAACACTTGATCACCTACAAAAACTCTCACTACAACACCTATAGGATGAATAGCTCAATGGATGCTCAAGTGTTTGTGTGAGAAAGCAAGGAAAGAATCTTTGGTGAAAATCTCAAGAAATCACTTTTACACTCTTATAAAATCTTCCCTTTTGATTGGAAGTATTAGCTCACTATTTTTGTGGAGAAAAACCTCTGAAATGAATATGAGAAAACAGGCTCTAAGGTCTCCAAAAATCTTGGCTCAAAACAATGACAAAACCCCCTTTTATAGAGGTCAGAAAAATCTGACCGTTGGGCTCTGTCAGAGCTTCCGGTCGACCGGTCCGGTCGACCGGTAACGGTCAAAATCCGACCGTTGCAGCCTCCGATCGACCGGCCCGGTCGACCGCGCACCTGGAGGAGAGAGTAAACTCTCTGTCGGTCGACCGGCCCGGTCGACCGAGATTTCCTGAGAGCAAAGCTCTCTGAAGCGGTCGACCGGCACGGTCGACCGTTCTCCAGTGCACACAGGCGTGCACGTCTGTGCACGTCCGGTCGACCGACCCGGTCGACCGGCCACTGTCAGTTCTGAAAAATCAGAACTGCCAGAACCTGAAAATTTTGGGATTAAAGATTGGTCTTTTTGGCTTAATAAAAAATCCCATAAATACTTAGAAATTCTACAAAAATAGTTTTATGATTATAGAAACATGCTTGCACAAAATCAAGGCATGTTAAAGATTTGACTATTTTTGTAACTTGGAAATATTGGCTTATAATAAAAACTGTTTTTCTAAATTTTCCTCAAATACAAAAACAAGATATACTTTAAGGCATAGTGTGTATGGATATGATCCACTACACAATCAAGATGAAATATCTAGTTTTTGACAATAGGCTCTAAGCATGGTTTTAGATATAAGATATGTAAACTTGAAATACCAAGAACCAAATAGAATATTTTGTCACAAAGAAAAATCTTTTTCTAAATATAAAATTCTTTTATGAAAGCAATTCTATCAAGAGTTCTATCAAGAGTGTGTGTGTGATATAGACTTGAGCAATCCACCAACTATCTATCCTTTACATTTTTTCTAAAACAAAAACAAAATCTTATACCTAGACACAAGTCTTCATCTTCTTGAAGTCTTCACTTGAAGGCTTCTCATCTTCTTGACTTGGTCCAAGCTTGATCCAAAGCTCCTTGAATCACCCCGTGCTAGCTCCAAATCTTGACATTTAATCCTTTGTTGAGCTTTGCACCTACTAAGATCTTGATAAAGAATCTGTCACTAATTAAACAAGATCATTAGCAAATATAACTACATGAGTTGATCATCATCAAAACTAGAGTGATAGGCCTTTGGGCCAACAATCTAGTGGTTCTAAAAAATTAATATCCTAAAAGTGGTAGGTCAATAGATGAGTGCACATCCCTAGATAGGAGAACTAATTTGGTTCACAATAATTTAGCCTTGGTTCATCTCCCTAGGTACATGATGATAATTTAGTTACACATGTCCAATTTCGTAACAATTTAATCTAAGTATTAGTCAGAGAATATCTTGCAGATAGTAAAATAACTACAATAATTAAATTATTTTACTAATCAATTAGATAAGTAAATTGAATATCAAATTAATTAAAAACACTTACCTTCAGAGATGAAAGCCAGGCTCTGTTTCCCACTCTTATGCATTTGGCGGGCCCCTCTCCTCTCTGTTGGAGGAAGGCAGAGTGCCTTCCTCTTTCAATTTAATACCGGGCCCCTCTGTTGGACATTGGAGGGAAGGCAGAATGCCTTCCTCTTTTAAATTGGTGGCGGGCTTGGATTGGGGGCGCTTACAGAGCGCGCCTTCTTCTTTTCTTTTTTTTTTCTTTTTTCTTTGATGGAGGGCGGCTGTAATGCAGAGGGAAAGAAAAAGGGTTTGATGAATCAACCAAAACAAAACAGGAACAAAAATAATAACGTGGAGGAGAATTCTATGCAGAGAGAAGAAGAAGAGAAAGCCTCAAAATTTTAGATCTGAAAAGTTACGTACAGGTAAAAAAAAATCTTTACTTCCAAAACCCTAGCCTTGGCTATTTATAGACTTAGGGTTTTGATTATTTTACATAAAGTCCACAACATTTATTTAATTATACAGAAGAGCCATCAATATCAAATTGCACTAAAGCCCTGAACTTTACAAAATTGCGTTTTTGTTCCAAGTGACTTCAAACTTCTCCGAATTGACTGCAGATTTATCTGGTGTCCGTTTCTCGCCTTCAGTCTCCTGTTACATGCCTTACAGTCTTCAGAGCACGCTTTTGTGGTCCAGTTTCCTTTTGATAGTTCACTCTGCAAAACACCACTAAAAATACCCG
This sequence comes from Agave tequilana, assembly GCA_038442645.1. Lineage (NCBI taxonomy): Eukaryota > Viridiplantae > Streptophyta > Magnoliopsida > Asparagales > Asparagaceae > Agave > Agave tequilana. The sequence goes on along the minus strand of JAVJIF010009311.1, from coordinate 188,226 downwards.
AGCAGCATTATTTATAGACAAATGATAGGTAAATATGGGCATGAAAATGTGACAAAATCGTGCTGATCAAATACCCCCACACTTATCTTTTGCTATTCCTCAAGCAAATCTAATAAAAAAGAAAAGAAAAACTAAACTACTCTAACTCACTTTCGTAGAATCACGGTTGCACTTAGCATGTGCAACAAGCCGTTAAACCCCTAAGTTACCCCTAGAGGACGAGTTTTGTCTCGTAAGGGTTTTCAATGGATTACACCCACAAAATCCAAGAAAGTTAGAGATTAAGAAATAAATAAAAGTAAAATAAGGATAACCAAAAATCAAGAAAAAGAAAACAAATCAATTTTTTTTTTTTTTAAGTTAACTAGCTAGCAAGATCATCAATTTTCATGAGTTTCATTTTCAAGTAAAACCTCAATTCAAGAAATCATATCGGCTATAAAATAAAGTCTCAAATCCAAAATTTTTCACCACCTGTCCTAAGTTTCAGATCCTATGTACCCCGTGATCGTGGTGTAGTTCTTAAGCTGAGAATATTTAATTACAACTTTTTTTTATACTTTTTTCCTTCTTTTTTTTTCTTTCTCTCTCTCTCTCTCTCTTTTTAAAACTATCTTTCGCGTAAATACCAAGGCTTCCTGAGGCCAAGGCACCTAGCTAAATGATAATCAAAATTATTATATTTTTATAGTGTCTTGTCCTATTAGGCTTTCTCTCAGCTACCCATATAGCGAGCTTTGGGTCAATGCTCCCAAACCAGATGGTCTTAGGGCAATAAGTGTAAAAATACTCCTACAGACTTAATTACTCAAGCAACTGAGGCCACAAGACAAGACTTATTAATATTTATTTTACTATATAATACATTATTATTATTATTTTTTGTAATCAATATCCCAAGCCTCTGAACTAATAGTGTAAGTGTTATTAGGTACATAATCACTTAGACTAAGTTTAGATGGTATATCCGTTTTAGATTCTAATCTTTATTTTAAGATTTTATAACTCATTCATCTTGATCTTACCCTTAAAATCCACTCATGGATATTAAATCACTCACATACTAGCTAATAATTTGTAGAAAATTTACAATTTTTAAATTGGTTTTTTTAAAGAGGACTCCTAAAAGAAAATAAAGAAAAAGAAAGGAAATAAATTAAAAAATTTAAATTGAAACAAAACCAAAAAGACTCCTAAAAGAAAAGAGATATGTGAATCTCCCCCCACACCTAAACTGTGCCATGTCCTCATGCATATACTTGAATACAGAGATAGAATAAATATAGCATATAATACACATCCACATACGTGTACATAATCAAAGAATAAAGCATCCAATTCAAGCATACATGAGTAAAATGTATGAAATAAATATGCTGAAATTAGAAGTACTCACAGTGCACTGCAGAAGCAACCAAAATCACTCCATGTATGTGTGCATCCCCGCTTATCCTGTAACACTTATAATAATCTTGACATCGAGGTTAGAGAAAAAGATACATAAAACAACTCTGTAGACACCAAAACTACATTGACTCAATTGACTAAAAGAGAAATATAAAGACTCACAGACTCAAAGAAAAATAAAGTTAGTATACAAATGTAAAAAAACACATCTTCCCTCACACCTGCCTTAAGCTATGACGGTTCCTCCCCCTTGATCGCTTTCCACTTTCGTGGTGGGTTCTCTTCAACGAGTTGACATGACTATTAGAACCCTTCATCATTTCAGCACAACCTCCGTCAAACTTGATTTTCATACTCCTCTTCCTTACCTTCTTTTTCTTCCATTTTCTTCTTTTCAGCCAATCATACAGAGGACTCACTCTCTTAACATAAGCACTCAGCCCCGTATCATTTTCATTTCCCTTTTCATGTTTAACCAACTTAGTAATATCATTGTTAGAATTATCCTCGCATGCTCCACTATTATCTTTGGTGTCATTATCCCATATCATTTTCTCATTGTGGCTTGAGCAAGAGTTTTTATTCTCAAAGAAGCTACTCTCATTGTCGAATATCCACTCAGCTTGCTTGAAGTGGCTCATAGAGTTTTCATTAATATGAATTCTAGACATGCCATGAATCATGTTTATCTCAAAATTGCCAATCACAGGCTCTAGCTCAGGTGGCTCCTCCACAGGTGGATGAGACTGGATGCACACTCCGTAACGAAAGGTTCACGATATGAGTCGAGACACTTAGAGTTTATCACTAGCTCTAATTCTTCAAATATCCTTGTCTCTTCATTGCAAATATCTTCAAAACTCTGATCAGAGTACATTAAATAAGATTCACCAAGATCGTTGTTGATTTGCATTTCTTTTTGAGCTTCCTCATACATCTTGAATTCGTCATCAAAGATTTCTTCAAAACTTCGAAATATTTTCCCATAATCTGGCCTCCTGTAGTTATAATCATTATGATTGTTTTGCATGCCATGAATCATATTATCCTGATGAGCATTCAACGAGGGTTCAAATTCTAACTCAAATGGTTTTTCCTCAGGTAAACAAGGTCGGGGTATAGACACTGCACAACTTGGCTCAAGATACGATTCTCGCCATTGTAATGTAACCTGACTGACATGTTAGTTTATCTCATCAAACTAGCTTTCCACTTCATCAAAATCTGACTCTAGATCAATATACTTGATGTCAGATCCTTCATCTTCGAAGTGTGCACTTGGTAACCCTTGGATCCAGTTGACATCAAAAGGCTGGTCAGGGTGAACACTTGGTTGGTTCCCTAAGTTGAAAATATTAAGGTCAATTGTCATATTGCCAAAAGTGAGTTTCATCAACCCACTACGACAATTAATCAAAGCATTCGAAGTAGCTAGGAAGGGTCTACCCAAAATCACAGGAATCTGCCCTCTTGGGTTCTATCCCGGTGCAGTTTCAAGGACAATAAAATCAACTGGAAAGATAAATTCACTGACCTTATTTAGCACATCTGCAATCTCTCCTAATGGAACTTTAACTAACCTGTCAGCTAGTTGCAGAGTGACCTTTGTGGGCTTCAACTCACCCACCCCTAACTGCTTGTAAACCGAGTAAGGAAGCAAATTTACACTTGCCCCTAAGTCTAATAGCGCCTTGTCAATAACAATTGTTCCAATTGTACAGGAAATAGTTAGACATCCAGGGTCCTTATATTTCACTGGAATGCTATTCTGGATTATTCTACTGATATTTGACGGTAGAAAGACCTTCTTCGGCATTTGATGTGCTCTCTTCTTAGTGCACAGGTCCTTCAAAAATTTAGCATAGGATGGGACTTGTTCAATAGCGTCAAGAAGAGGAACATTCACTTTCACTTGCTTGAAGATTTCTAGAATCTTCTCCATCTGCGCCGTGTGTTTCTTCGATTTTAATTGGTTAGGAAATGGAGTTGGTGGCTTATAAGGAGGCTTAGTGATTTGCTCAGTTTCTTTATCTTCAGACTGATCTGAGCCAGAAGATGATGGATTAGCCATGGGGAGAGAGGAATTGGTTTGGTCAGGTATCACCACCTGATTGTCAACTTTCTTTCTAGATCGCAAGGTATGAATCACATTAATTTGAGCATGACTGGACGGATTTGCTCTTGTATCTCTGGGATTAATCTCAGGTTGGCTGGGAAAGGTCCCTCTTTCCCTTTCACTCATTTGAGACGACATCTTACTCATTTGCAGCGTGAGTTGTTGTATGGCTTGTTGATTGGATTGCAACATCTGATTTCTCGATTGCATAAATGAGTTGAAGTTCTTCTCCATGGTGTTTAACTTTTGATCACTCCCAAATCCTGGTGGTGGCTTTGATGGATATACATATGTTAGAGTGGATTGTGGTGCCATAAAGGCCGGTTGTTATTGATGGAATGTGTTTGGCCTCGCATCCTGTGAACCACTTGGTTGGGAGGTGCTTGTTGCCCCTCCTTGATATCCTCCTCCTTGATTCCATGAAAGGTTAGGGTGATTCTTCCATCCTGGATTGTATCTTGATGCATATGGATCATTCCTTTGTCGCTGATAGGTGGCGTTTAACTGTTGTCCCTGACTATTCATCAGTGGGTTTGGAAGGAATGGGCAATCTTCCATGACATGAGTTGGAGACTGACAGTTAAAGCAACTGGGTACAGAAGTCTGATTTACTTGATCGAACTGCTGAGGAGTCCCCTTGCATTCCAACACTTCAATCCTTCTCATCAGTGCTGCCATCTTTGCTTCAGTTGCAATAGAGTTTTCGATCAAATGTATGCCATTCCTCGATGTGGTGGTTGAGTTTGTGATTGGTGGCTTCTCATTAAATCCTTCCCACTGCATGGTTTTCTCTGCCATCTCTTCAAGGAATATCCATGCAGCATCATCTGTCATCCTCATGAAGTCACCGTGGCTCATGGATTCAAGAAGGGTTTTCGAATTGTAATCGACACCCTCATAGATTATTTGACAGAGACGCCACTTTTCTATTGCATGGTGGGACATTGAGCTAGAAGGTCCTTAAATCTTTCTAAGTATCTCCAAAATGATTCTTTGTCCCGTTGTCTAAATTGATTGATCTCAGATCGGATCCTTGCAGTGTTGTGCATTGGGAAAAACTTTTTCAGAAAGACTACAACAAACTCTGCCCATGTAGTAATTGAGTTTGTTGTTAGACTGTAAAGCCACTTTTTAGCATTGTCCCTAAGTGAGAAAGGGATGAACCTTAGTTTGACTCCATCTTCACTTAGCTGCCTAATTTTCATCATTGCGCACACCTCCTCGAACTCATTGATGAACATATATGCATCTTCAGATTCCAGCCTGGAAAATTTGGGAAGCATAATGATGTATTGTGGCTTCAACTCGTAGTTGTTCTCAGTGGCTTCCGGCAATCTGATGCACGACGGGTGTGATGATCGAGGAGGGTAACATCGGTCCATGAGGACCATTGGTGGAACAGGGTCAGTCATCTTGATCTCGTTTGTATCTATGATGACTAGACGTCCTTTTGAGTCGCGTTCCCAAGCTGACATATATCAGTGTAGGAATTGAGTTGGACTGTGTGATGTTTGGGTAGCACTAATTATATATTTTTTAATTATAATGATTTTTTACATATTTTTATTTTTAATTTTTTTAACTTTTAAATATTATTATTATTATTTTTGTAAACGTGTTAAGACTAAAGAGGACACCGTTCCCCAGCAACGACGCCAAAAACTTGATGGGGAGATTCTGTCTCCTCGTTTTAAAATACCGCAAGTGCACGGTCGTTCGATGTAGCACTTGAGGGTCGATCCACAGGGAAGGTGTTTCTTGAATCCTAACACGAACTAAGCGAATTGGTTGCGAAAAATGATAAGTTGGTGTGAACTCAGTTAAAGAGAAGGGTCATGCACCTAGGGTAGAATCCCCTAAACTAGCCTCAAGCGGTCAAGCTCGGTCTATCTACTAGATCGTTACAAATCACCAAATTCCTACTTCTAATAGGCACATTAATTCTGAACACTAGATCTAAGCACAGGGTATTGTCCTATTATATGATCCATCAAAGGTAGATAAATCGACAACTTAAATAAAATATGAAAAAGAACATTAAAACTCTAAGTATAGACCACTAACTCTAAACACATAGCCTGTCAAATATCTAGTGGTTCTAGAAATTAATATCCTAAAAGTGGTAGGTCAATAGATGAGTGTACATCCCTAGATAGGAGAACTAATTTGGTTCACAATAATTTAGCCTAGGTTTATCTCCCTAGGTACATGATGATAATTTAGTTACACATGTCCAATTTCGTAACAATTTAATCTAAGTATTAGTCAGAGAATATCTTGCAGATAGTTAAATAACTACAATAATTAAATTATTTTACTAATCAATTAGATAACTAAATTGAATACCAAATTAATTAAAAACACTTACCTTCGGAGATGAAAGCCAGGCTCTGTTTCCCACTCTCATGCATTTGGCGGGCCCCTCTCCTCTCTGTTGGAGGGAAGGCAGAGTGCCTTCCTCTTTCAATTTAATGGCGGGCCCCTCTGCTGGACATTGGATGCCTTCCTCTTTCAAATTGTGGCGGGCCTGGATTGGGGGCGCTTACAGAGCGCCCCTTCTTCTTTTTTTTTCTTTCCTTTTTTCTTTGATGGAGGGCTGCTGTAATGCAGAGGGAAGGAAAAAGGGTTTGATGAATCAAACAAAACAAAACAGGAACAAAAATAATAACGTGGACGAAAATTCTATGCAGAGAGAAGAAGAAAAGAAAGCCTCAAAATTTTAGATCTGAAAAGTTACGTACAGGTAAAAAAAATCTTCACTTCCAAAACCCTAGCCTTGGCTATTTATAGACTTAGGGCTTTGATTATTTTACATAAAAGTCCACAACATTTATTTAATTATACAGAAGAGCCATCAATATCAAATTGCACTAAAGCTCCTGAACTTTACAAAATTGCGTTTTTGTTCCAAGTGACTTCAAACTTCTCCGAATTGACTGCAGGTTTATCTGGTGTCCGTTTCTCACCTTCAGTCTCCTGTTGCACGCCTTACAGTCTCCATAGCACGCTTTTGTGGTTCAGTTTCCTTTTGATAGCTCACTCTGCAAAACACCACTAAAAATACCCGAGCAGCATTATTTATAGACAAATGATTGGTAAATATGGGCATGAAAATGTGACAAAATCGTGCTGATCACCATATTCACTAAGAAACTTTTGAATATATCGCCGATGCTGATATCTGAGTCCCATGACGATGTTGCTGATGAGCTATCATGATAGACTTCTTCAGACTCGAAATCTGATGAGACTGGCGTATATACATAACCGAGCCCTTTGCGGGTCTTGTGATAGTAATCGGGGTCTTTGCCTTTTGGTATAAATGAACGAAGTAGTATTCATTTTCCTTTGCCAAAATTAAGGCCCGGTCCATTAGTAAGATCGTACCCCATCCTTTCTATCATGTGACGTGACTTTTGTCCATAATGGAAGAATTATGGAGTCTCAGAATTACCCTCTGAGTTTTCACAAGCTATGGGCTGAGTTTCAATTCGTCCAAATAGAATTGGCTTTTGACCTTCCCGCTTGGCTGGTTCTTCAAAGAGAGTGTTGGGTGCTTCTCTGATCCTTTCACATACCATAAGGGATGACTTCATTGGTGCACGCAATGATGTCAGAGCATTCAACCAAGGGTCACTGTCTACATCAGTACTGGTATCTGATGGGAGTCAGACGCAAATGCAAAAAAGTAAGCCAATCTAAATTTTCATTAATAAACCACTCACCTTCAACATTGGCGGTGGTATCGAAATCGAGCTTATCAATGCTCATTACAAGGGGATTTATTTCCCATAGACACTTGTCTTATTCTGGTTTCGTATCTACTTCATTTCTAGAGTTGCGTTCGTCCAGATGTGGATTCTCATCAACCTCAAGAGAGTCCTGGGAGTCAGTAAAATAATTCTCGACTCCTTTGAACGGATGCCTCTCAACAATTGTTTGGACACATATATTGCATAATTGTTACTGCATTTCTATATTTATTCTGTAATAATTCCTACAACTCACTTGTCTTAATGTCTAAATTCATACAGGATATGATAGAGAGAAGATAAGCACAAATCTTACACAAATCCTATCCAATTAAATCTAAAAGTTCAAATCAACGAGGATCGATTCAAATCCAGAACTTCTAAAAATAATCTTATTTGAAGCCGGGTGTATCAGATGATATAATACTAATTAAAATTCAAGTAAAAATAGATTTTTCGAAGAATCAATTGGTTGAGCTGAAGATCAAAGGATATATCGTCAAATCCAGAGCAGAAACTCAAATTCCAATTAGATAAAAGGATAGAGGACAGATAGACGGATAGATGCACCCAAATTCAGGCCCTACGGTCAGGATCTTGTCGTGAAAACGTGGCAAAAGCCGCCTTTCTGCGGCCTTGGTTTCAAATCTGGGGGAACGACAGCTCCCCCTATCTTCGTACGTCTATCATCTGGATTTTTCTCCGATAAATACCTAATACTCAGAAGGCAGAGGGAGGAATTGGAGAGAGAGAGCTTCAGTTTAGTTTAGTTTAATTTAGGGTTTTTTTTCTTTTTCAATGTAATTTTTATTTTATTTTAAGTTAGGGAGAGTTACATGATTAAAAGAGAGGAGAGTTATATGTAGAGTGACACTACTGTAATCTTTTCTCAAGAGATTTATATTGAAGGTGACAATCAATGGAAGTTTTTCATTTTTCGTCATTGTACTCGATCTAGCCAAAGCTCTCCTTTCATTTTTTCTTTCCTATTGCTTCACTTTATTTCAAAGTAATTCTTCAATACGATTCAACAATAGAGGTAAGTACACTTTTTATTTTCTTTTTCATTTCATTAGTTTAGAATCACACATCTAAAAAAATAACGCTTTTCCTCTTCTATTTCTTCTCATGTTCTTTCTTTTTTTTAACTTAATAACTTTTTTAATTTAAAGCGATTTCAAACCATCTTCTATCCTCCATATTTGTTTAACTTAACATAGTTTCATTTTCTTTTTCTTTTAAAAACAAAAAATACTTTTAAACTAGTTTTTGTAAATTAAAAGAAGAAACTTACACAAGCTTCCACACAGTCCCTTCCTGTGGATCACGACCCATTAGCCCTAAGCTACACGGTAGCATTGAGGACCTAACACTTCTCTAAACAGGATATTTTTCTATGTAGATTTAGCTCGATCATAATTTTAGTGTCTTTGTCGGGGAAGGACGGTAAGTTTCTTTTTTTTTGCTTTACTCTAACGATTTAACGTGTTTTCTTCTCTGTTTTTGTGTACAGGTGTAGGATTCTGAAAAATAATAGCGGCAGAGGATATATTGCTGCCCTGAGCTTCTGCTCTAGAAAGCAGAGAACAGAACACCACAATACTTCTACAGAAACGCGACAAAAGCCACGTTTATGCGGCAATTGCGGAGGGACTACTAACCTGCTTTCTTGCAGGTTACTTGAAATTCAAATTTTTACCCTCTGCGGCTATTAGTTTTTAGATTTAGATCACTATATATATACTAATTTTAATTCAACAGTAACTTGGTGATTATTAAATGCAAAAAAATGGTTTAGACTTAGCATTCTAGGGCATCTGTCTAATTTCATTTACATTTTACAGATTATGTGCAAAATGTTACTTCTCTCATATACATGGTCAGCGTTCAAATTTTGTGCCCCAATGATGTTTGTTGTTGTGGGCTTGAGGTAAGTAAGATTTAAATGAGTTCATAAATGTAATCATGTTTGCTGATTTAGTTTATTTTTAATTAACAATTTATTAATTTAGTTGAACTGACTAAGTTAATTACATGAAATTATTTAATCTAATTATGCCTAACTGATTAGAATATATTATTATTAATATGAATAGCTAAATTCCTCATGCACCTAGGATAGATGTATCTTGGCTAAATTTTTGAGTGGTAACTGGTATATCTCCTATTTAGGATTGTACACTCCTCTATTGATCTCCTACTTTTAGGAGATTATTTCTAAAATGCCTAAGTATTTGACAGGTTATGTGTCTGGGTTTATGGTCCATGCTTAGGATTTTACTGCTCTTTTCTTCGTGTAGTTTAAATTATTGATTTTATCTTTGATGGATCATGTAACGTGGACAATACCATGTGCTTAGATCTAGTGTTTAGACTTACTTTGTCTATTAGGAATAGAGATTTTGATGAGTAACAACAGACCGGTTTAGAGACCAAAAATTGATCGCTTGATTTTAGTTTAGAGGATCCGATCCTAGGTTCTTGACTTAATTTTCTTCAATTGACACTTAGTTTAGAACAAATCCATAAAAAAATTTCACTCAATTCACCTAAAAGTGTTGAAACCAATGAACTACCTGTCCCGATGGATCGACCCTCAAGTGCTGTAAACGATCAACTGTACACTTGCGGTTAATTAAAACAGTGGAGTGAAATCTCTCCATCAAGTTTTTGGCGCCGTTGCCGGGACATGGTGTTCTATCTTTAGTTCTGATACTAATATCGGATTTAAAAGATTATAAAAAAAAAAAAATAAAAACCAAATAAAAATTAGTGTAGTTTCAGTCCATTCCCACATCATCATTTTCTCTTCACGTCACCTTCACCCAATTTGTCTGTGATCCTAATTTATGTCAGCTTGGTCTTGAGACTCAAGAGGACGTCTAGTTGGTGAAGATTCAAATCAGTCCAAAATGATTACTCTTGTTTCACAACCGGTTCTCATGGATCGATGGTATCCTCCTCGATCATCACGTCCTTCATGCATCCAACTCCCGGCGGCTAGCGAAAACAATTACGAACTGAAGTCATAGTACATCATGATGCTCCCAAAGTTCTCCGGGCTGGAATCAGACGATGCATATATGTTCATCAGTGAATTTGAAGAGGTCTGTGCAATGATGAAAATTCAACAGTTGAGTGATGATGCAGTTAAGTTATGGTTTATTCCATTTGTACTTCGGGACAATGCTAAAAAGTGGTTATATAGCCTGACCATCAACTCAATCAAGACATCAGCGGAATTTGTGGCAGTCTTTCAAAGAAATTCTTCCCAATACATAAGACTGTAAGAATACGGAGTAAGATAAGCCAATTTCGTCAATATGACAAAGAACCATTATAAAGATACCTAGAAAGGTTTAAGGACCTTCTGGCGCAATGACCCCATCATGCCATTGAAAAGTGGCGTCTCTGTCAAATAATTTATGAGGGTGTAGATTATCAATCTAAAACCCTACTTGAATCCATGAGTCATAAGTGTTGGCCCAAAGGCCCATCACTCTAGTTTTGATGATGATCAACTCATGTAGTTATAGTACTAATGATCTTATGTTTAATTAGTTTCAGATTTATGATCAAGATCTTAGTAGGTGTGTAGCTTCAACAAAGGATTTAAGATCGAGTTTTAGAGCTAACACGGTTTGATTCAAGAGCTTGTGCATCAAGACCTCATCAAATACTCAAGAGGAGTCTAGCTCGTTGGATCATGTTTGGACCAAGTCAAGAAGATGAGAAGACTTCAAGTGAAGACCTTCAAGATCAAGGCTTGTGTCTAGGTTTGTTTTTTATAAGATTTTATTTTTAGATAAAATGTAAAGGATAGAATAGTTGGTGGATTGCTCAAGTATATCTTACACAAGCACACTCTTGATTTAGATGAGTTTTCATAACAGAATTTCTATTTTGAAAAAATACAGTTTTCGTTTTTAGCCAAAATTTTCAAGTTACAAAAATAGTTCAAATTATTTGTAGCATGTCTTGATTTTGTTCAAGCATGTTTGATTATCAAAGTATAATGTTAAAACAATTTTTGTAGATTTTTTATAATTTTATGGGATTTTATTTATGCTAAAAAGTCAACATTTTTATCCCTATAATTTGTCTGGTCTGGCTTCTGCCGGTCGACCGGACCGGTCGACCGAGCTTGAAGTCGGTCGACCGGGACGGTCGACCGACGTGCACAAACGTGCACGCCAGGACTGCTGGAGGGCCAGTCGACCGACCCCGGTCGACCGCAGAGAGCTTCTGCTCTCTGGAAAGTCCCGGTCGACCGGGCCGGTCAACGGGCCGATCGACCGGCAGAGAACTTTGTTCTCTGTTCAAGGCAGCGGTCGACCGGGCCGGTCGACCGACGCCCCAACGGTCAGATTTCTGACCGTTGGCGGTCGACCGGGCCGGTCGACCGCCAGCCGCCTGGGCTGAAAAAATGCCCAACGGCTAGTTTTTTCTAGCCCTATTTAAAGGGGGCTTTTGGGGCTGTTTTCTCCAAGATTTTCAAGTGGGTTTTGCATCAGTTTTTCCAATTCTTTTAAGAGGTTTTCTCCACTTGTATTTGAGCAAATACTTCCATTCAAAAGGAGAGTTTATCAAGAGTTTTTCAAAGTGATTTCTTTAAGTTTTTCACCACACATTCCATCCTTATTTTTCTCACAAACACTTGAGCTATCCATTGATATATTCATCCTATAGGAGTGTTATTGTGAGATTGTTTTTAGGTGATCAAAGTGTTGTGATCACCAAAGACTTTTTTCTTTGCTTTGAGGAGGCGGACGTGTGTGTTCGCATTGTTTCGGGTTCTAGTGGGAACTCGGTGTTTGAGGTGCGTCCTCGGCGAGCTAGTGGGCTTGCGGTGTGTACGGGACTAAAGAGTCCAAGGAGTTCAAGTGTGAACTCGCCTTGTAGGTGTTGCGGCACCGAGTGATCCGGTGGGATCGATTTTAGTGGAAATCCTTCATAGTGTTGAAGGCGGGGACGTAGAGCAAGTGTGCTCGAACCTCGAAACAAATCTCCCGTGTTTGCGATTGCTCTCTCTCTCTATCTCTTACTTGTTTATATCTTACATGCTTATATTGCTTTCATCTTTACATGCTTGATATATATTTGTGCTCACATTGTTATATGCTTGGGGATTGTTCACTAACACTTGTATTCAACCAAGAGAGCCAACGCGGCACCTCAACTCTTATTTAGAGGAATCTTGAGGAGTTAGTCCAGAGCCCTTCACGGGAAATCCGGCTACACTCTTGTGTTATACGTGGTGTTTAGTTTAAGAAGTTTTAAATTCCGCATTATTGACCATTAGATTAGCCATCACCTATTCACCCCCCCTCTAGGTGACTTACAGTTGGTATCAGAGCCAAGTGCTCTTGATTTGGGTCTTACAACCTAGAGTTAAAGATCCTCATTTATACCTAATCACAATATTTGTACACACACCATGGACTTCATGACACCTCCCACTTTTGACATCCTTAACATCCAAACTTGGAAGGTTAAGATGTCTTTGTACCTCAAAGGCCTAGGTATTCATGTTTATTTTGCCACTACTAAAGATTCATATGTTAATAATAGCAAAAATATTGAGGCTAAAGCAAAAGCCCTACATGCTTTGAAGAGTACCCTAAATGATGATTATTTATCTAGGGTTGCTAATCTTGATTCGGCTTTTGTAGTTTGGAACACAATTCTCTCCCTTGGTGAACAAGAACAATATTATGCAGGGAGCGACTCAGATGTTGAAAGTGACGCTTCCAACGTGTGCTACATGGTCCAAGGGGATAACCCCCTTGAGGTAACTACCGAATCCGAGGTAGATGAAGATGTTAAAATGTCATATGATGAGCTTACATCATTATGTCAACAACTACTTGAAAAATATGACATGCTTAAAAAGGATAACAAGAGAATGAAAAACAAATTTGATTGCATGTTAAATGAAAAAGATTTTTTACAAGAAAATTTTGAAATTATTTCAAAAGAAAATGAGTCTTTGAAAAATGAAAATGTTTCCTTGATGACTAAATTAAATGATCTTTGTGAAGGAAACACTAATTTGAAAAATAAAATTGTTTTGGTGAAAAAACAAAAGGAAGTTGCTTTAAATGAATACAACTCTTTAAAAAGAAAAATTATTGAAAAAGAAAAAGAAAATGTTTCTAAAAAGAATAAGAAAAATGATTCTCATTCTCACCATGCTTTACATGCCACCATTAATCAAAATGAGATTAAAATTTTGAAAAATAAAATAAATTGTTTGAGCTCAACCTTCAGCACATGTGCATTTAATCATAAGAAGTTGGAGTCCTTGTTTTTAAAGAAACAAACTTCACATATTCATGCACATCATCCTCATCATGCATATGCACATTTTGCACGCCATGGCCACACCCACACTCATATGCATCCTAGAGTGTACAAATGTACACATTGTGACTGTAAAGGCCATTTAGCAAAGTTTTGTTTTGATAAGTTGCATCATATTAATTTTGCTAATAAGAAAAATGTTTGGGTTCCAATAGATGCTAACCCCGAGGACCCAAAAGAAAATGGGTACCAAAATCCTCACCTTGTGTTTTTGATGTAGGTGCGGGCTCTCACAAAACGTGAGAGGGATGGTGCCTTGGTAGTGGATGTATGGACTTGATGGACACATATATTGATGCACCGCTATCAAGGAGGTTTGGTGGGACAACCACCATGTGTTGGAGATTTGGAGTATAGTTCTTTGGTTTGGTAACTATCTCTAAACTCCTAGTTTATTTACATGCTTGTTCATATATGATATTTTTAGCATGTTCATGTTTTATTTGTTTTGTGCTTCATGTGATAAATACTAGTTTAAATGTAGTTTTTATTAAAACTTGGATATATATATGTACAAGTAGTGAGCAACAAATTGATTCATATATGTTTGCACTTCATTGTTCATTTGTACTCACTATATGCACATGTATAGCCTAGTTTTGATGATTTTCTCATTTACACTTGTTTTGCCAATTTTCATGTTTTACTTCATGTATATGTATTGTGTATTCAAATCTAATAAATATACATGTATACCCCATGAGTCATTTGCCTTCATGCAATTTACATTATGGACTCTTTTTATATTTGGGATATGTATGCATATTGTTAGTTTTGAATAAAAACATACATATACCTAGAAGTTTGTTTTTAAGATGAAAAATGAATTTTTATGATTTTCATCTTTATATGAAAAATGAATTTTCATGATTTGTTTGATAAAATGATATTTGTTTCGAGCTTTATTGATTACTTTCATGAAAAATGCTAATTACATGATTATTGTGCACTCACCTTTTATTTGTTTATTCATGACTTTGTTTCATGATTATTTTTGAGCCTTATAGATTTCGAGTGTCAAACTTTATGTATTTAGTATGTTTCATGATAGACATATGTTTTGGTTTCATGTTTTGAAGGATCTTTAACTAATTTTTCAAAAATTATTTTAACTAGTTATGTATTCTTCATTTGTTAGTGTTTTCAATACTAAAAATATTTTTCAAACCCTATTTTTGAAAATCCCTACCAACACCATCATGGGTGGACGGATGGGCGAGTATGCCTTGTAAGCCCTATTGAAAATCTTTTATCTTGAGCATATAATGGGTTGTAGTTATGAGTTATATACTTAATTTACATTGTTATTTTCAATTGGTATCTCAATTGATATTCATTTTGTATATACTCATATTTTGTTTTCTATATATGTATGCTTCATAATTTCTATAATATCAATCCCTATTGATATTGTCTTTTCCATACATATATATATTTTGAAAATCAAGCACAATCAAATACATATATTTATACTTGATTCTTAAAAATATTTACTTGTTTAAAGCACAAAGTATGTTTATACTAAGCTTACTTCAAATCCTAATTTTCAATTGATTTCTCAATTGATATCTTTTAATAAGCTTATGTATTATTTTTAAAATTGATATTTTTATTGATATAAAAAATATACAATAATTTTCAATTGATATCAATATGATTCTATTTTGATTAAAATTCGAAATTTGTAATGTTTACTTACTATTGGTATCTTAAAATTTAACTACAAGTGGTACCTTAAAAATTTTGTTTTTATGATATCTTAAACTTTGATTTTCTAAGATATCTCAAAATTTGTTTTTATTGAGAAAAATTCAAAATTTTGTTTTAATAAGAAATATTAAAAATGTTTTGATTTATATTGCCTATATGCAAGGAGAGCTTAACATCTCTTCTACATATAGATTCATATTGAGTGTATCTTATATTGAGGAGCTTGACAACTCTTCTTTATGCGGTACACGTGTGTAGGGGGAGCTTCACATCTTCTCTTATGCATTGCATATTATGTGTTATGTGAATTAGGGCTTGTCATCCTTTCTTCATGTAATGCATGTATGTAGGGAAGTTAACTTAGCGTCTTCCTCTTCATGAATGTATATCGCATATATCTTTTTATTGATTGATTTGAGTTCACCTCTTTGTGGGGGAGAACATTATTTTTGTGTTTACTTTAACCCCTTTATTGATGATTGACAAAAAGGGGGAAAAGGATTTTGAGTTTATATATGCATATTTGTGTTTTTGCATATATTGAGTTCATGCATCACAATAAAATAAGATATAAACAAACATGTAATGTTTTAATAAAAAGGGAGAGAAAAGTTTTTGGAAAAAGGATTTTGGATTTATGCATTTGTCTCTCACCTTATTGATGCATATATATTTATTTTTTATGTGCTTTATTGCCATATCTTATTGCTTATTTGTTATGCATGAGTTAAGGGGGAGCTTCTTTGAAGCTTTACTTTTGTCCATACATATATAACTCCATGAGTTTTGTCATCATCAAAAAGGGGGAGATTGTTGGCCCAAAGGCTCATCACTCTAGTTTTGATGATGATCAACTCATGTAGTTATAATACTAATGATCTTGTGTTTAATTAGTTTCAGATTTATGATCAAGATCTTAGTAGGTGTGTAGCTTCAACAAAAGATTTAAGATCGAGTTTTAGAGTTAACACGGTTTGATTCAAGAGCTTGTGCATCAAGACCACATCAAGTACTCAAGAGGAGTCTAGCTCGTTGGATCATGTTTGGACCAAGTCAAGAAGATGAGAAGACTTCAAGTGAAGACCTTCAAGATTAAGGCTTGTGTCTAGGTTTGTTTTTTATAAGATTTTGTTTTTAGATAAAATGTAAAGGATAGAATAGTTGGTGGATTGCTCAAGTATATCTTACACAAGCACACTCTTGATTTAGATGAGTTTTCATAACAGAATTTTTATTTTGGAAAAATACAGTTTTCATTTTTAGCCAAAATTTTCAAGTTACAAAAATAGTTCAAATTATTTGTAACATGTCTTGATTTTGCTCAAGCATGTTTGATTATCAAAGTATAATGTTAAAACTATTTTTGTAGATTTTTCATAATTTTATGGGATTTTATTTATGCTAAAAAGTCAACATTTTTATCCCTATAATTTGTTTGCTCTGGCTTCTGCCGGTCGACCGGACCGGTCGACCGAGCTTGAAGTCGGTCGACCGGGACGGTCGACCGACGTGCACAAACGTGCACGCCAGGACTGCTGGAGGGCTGGTCGACTGACCCCGGTCGACCGCAGAGAGCTTCTGCTCTCTGGAAAGCCCCGGTCGACCGGGCCGGTCGACCAGCAGAGAACTTTGTTCTCTGTTCCAGGCAGCGGTCGACCAGGCCGGTCGACCGACGCCCCAACGGTCAGATTTCTGACCGTTGGCGGTCGACCGGGCCGGTCGACCGCCAGCCGCCTGGGCTGAAAAAATGCCCAACGGCTAGTTTTTTCTAGCCCTATTTAAAGGGGGCTTTTGGGGCTGTTTTCTCCAAGATTTTCAAGTGGGTTTTGCACCAGTTTTTCCAATTCTTTTAAGAGGTTTTCTCCACTTGTATTTGAGCCAAATACTTTCATTCAAAAGGAGAGTTTATCAAGAGTTTTTCAAAGTGATTTCTTTGAGTTTTTCACCACACATGCCATCCTTGTTTTTCTCACAAACACTTGAGCTATCCATTGATATATTCATCCTATAGGAGTGCTATTGTGAGATTGTTTTTAGGTGATCAAAGCGTTGTGATCACCAAAGACTTCTTTCTTTGCTTTGAGGAGGCGGACGTGTGTGTTCGCATTGTTTCGGGTTCTAGTGGGAACTCGGTGTTTAAGGTGCGGCCTCGGCGAGCTAGTGGGCTTGCGGTGTGTATGGGACTAGAGAGTCCAAGGAGTTCAAGTGTGAACTCGCCTTGTAGGTGTTGCGGCACCGAGTGATCCGGTGGGATCGATTTTAGTGGAAATCCTTCATAGTGTTGAAGGCGGGGACGTAGAGCAAGTGTGCTCAAACCTCGAAACAAATCTCCCGTGTTTGCGATTGCTCACTCTCTATCTCTTACTTGTTTATATCTTGCATGCTTATATTGCTTTCATCTTTATTGTAACACCCCGCTCCCGGAATACGTACTTAGTTGCGTATTCAGATTTTTCGATTGTATTTTTCGATTTACTTCCAGTATTGTTTTGCTTTATGAATTATTTATACGATTGTTTTGCCTTGGATTGGGATTCGTAGACTCGGAGTCAGCCCTAGTCTGAACCGGAAACCCGATCCTAGTGTTTTACTCGATTTGGTATTTCTTCTATTCTGAATTGACCGATTTCTTTTTCAAACATCATTTCCAATATTCTAGATTTTTCATGATTTTTTGGAGTTTTCCTGAATTAAGTTGTAAATCTTCAAAACCGGGGTCGACCAATACCACTGCTCGATTCTCGGATTTTAATTTACAAACGGAGTTGAAATTCTAAAAAACGGCTTTCACATCATTTCTTAAAATCATATTTTCTATCTAAATACTTTTTTGGGGATTTTTCTAAATTTATCAAAATTCCCCTGGATTTGGTGTCAGCCAGTATCACTGGTTGATTCCAGGAATTTTAGTTTACAATTTTAATCAAATTTCTGGATTCTGCTTTCATATTACTTCTTAAAATTATATTTTCTCCTTTCAGGCATTTTCTGAGATTTTCAGATTTTATCAAAATCCGGCCAACCCGGTGTAGACCGATATCGACGGTTGACTTCAGGGATTTTATTTTAAAAACGAGATTGAATCTCTGAAAATCGATTTCACCAAAAATCTTTAAATAATATTTATTATTTTTGAGAATTTTTGGGAAGCTTTCCAAACTACTTCATTTTTCGGGCATTTCCGGAGTTTTCGGTGTTTTCCCCAGATACCGGAATCTTATCCCGATATTTTATTTTCTCCTTTTTCTCACTTTTCTCTCCTTTCTCATATGCGAGTCTCACCAGACTCAGATCTGGTCTTCAATGCGAAGATTCGCATTCATTCTGCATTTAATGCATTTCAGATCAACTCCAATCAAGTCATTATGACTTTTGTCCTTTTTGTTAAACGCAGCATTCGCGTTTTCCCCTGGACGCGAGTTTCATCCTCGCGTCTGGGCAATTTCTAGACGCGAGTCTTTGTTGGATGGGGACTTAGCCCATTTCCTTTGAATGAAACGCGTGTTTCATTTAATATGAATGTCAATGGCATCATGTAAATATCTTAAACTTTCCCTTTATATAACCACCCCTTTTTCCCTTCTCTTTCATTCATTCTTTTCCTTTCCTTCTCTTTCCTGAGAACGAAATGGCAGCCATGAAACAGCCCTTGCTCCCATGGCCGGCCACCTCTCCCATCCTTTCCACCCACCATCTCCAACCTCCATTTCCACCACCAACTTCTCCATCTTTCTTCCTCCATCTCCTCCACCATTCCAACAACCACAACACCATCTCCACCACCTTCTTTTCCTCTCTTTCCACCAAAGTAACCCATTTCCACCACCACTTTCTCCACCATCTCCACCACCACATACTCCACCTTGGCCACCAACGACCATGTCATCTTCCTCTCCTCGTCGTGCTCTTTCCGACGAGCTATAGCTTCGCTCTCCGAAACTCCTTTTGCAAAACTCCAAAAATCTAAAATGAACTACACTTGCACCCAACTATTGGTTTGGATTTGGAGCCTTGGCCGCCTTCTCCGGCCAACTCCGGCCACCGCCGGTGACCGCCGGCCATCGCCGGCTACCACCCCTTTCCCTTCTCTTCTTTCCTTTCCTTTCTTTCTTTCCTTCTTTCTTCATTTTCCTTCCTTCTTTCTTTCTTTCTTTTCTTTCCCTTATTTTCATCCTTGCGTCTCCCAAAACCTGCGTCCCACTCTCCCCCTTTCCCTGCGTCTCACTCTCCCTCTTTCCCTGTCTCTCTCTTTCTCTCTGTTGGTTGCTAGACGCGGAGTTTACCCCCGCGTCTAGGCAATTCCTTAACGCGAATCTTCGCGTTCTCGATACTTGTATAACGCGGCCTTCGCGTTCCTGTATTGACGCGGCGCGGAGCTCATGCCCGCGTCTGTGTCCTTCTCGTGTCAACACGACGCGGAGCTCATGCCCACGTCTATGTTCTTCTCATGTTATAACTTGAACGCGGGTCTCGAACCTCGCGTTTGTGGCATCTACGCGACGCGACTCCCGCGTCTGCGACCCCCGCGTCTCACTCTCAAACTCGCGTCCCCCTGTACACAATCTCTCTCCCTGTACTCTCTCTCTCTCCATGGACTTCTCTCTCTAGTTCTCACTTTCTCTCTCCTCTCTCTCATTCTCTTTCTCTCTCTTGATTTTCTCCTCTCTACCTATCACTCTCTTTAACGCGTTTAAGCGTTGGTTACCTGAATTCCGGAGATTGGGGATTTCACTGTGTTTTCTAAAGATTTAGGCGAGTGTTCTCGCTTTCCTCTTGGCTTTCCCGCTTCGTTGCATCGACTTGATTGTCTTATGTATTTGTATCTAGAACTAACACTTTCTCTGCAGGTACCTTAACCTCTGGATACAACCTTTGAGGTTTAAAGTCCTTTGGGCTTTCTCTATGCTACGCCTGGTAGGCGGACCTAGCATCAACACTTTACCGCTTACTCCGTTCGAGTGTAATTACCCCGTGAGCATGGCTTCCCGTGAGTAGTAGTATAGCGTTCATACGCTTACTGCGACACGTGTGTCTAGCTACGCTGCGAGTGGTAACCACGCCGAGCGTGATAGCATTTTTAGTGTTGTACATTAGCTTCGCTCCAGCTTGCTCAGCTCTGCTTGATTGTGCTCAGCTATTATTTATCACTTGCCATGTACACACTTGATATATTAACACTTGACATGCTTTTGCTTGATACCTACCATCTACATGCTAATACCTGACACCTGTCTATATCACTTGTCAACTATTGTGTCATCATCTGACACCCGACTTGCTACTTGACACTTGCTTCTTACTATGACATGACTTATCATCTGCCCCCTGATATATTAATACTTGACCTGTGATTATCACATTTACGGGAATACTATACTTGTTATCCTGTATTACATACAGTGACTTGAATCTTGTACTTGTTATCCTGTATTATACATATACAGTGACCTGAATCTATAGTACTCATGTACTCCTGAACTCCTGATCATGTCTTGCACCTGCTATTCCCGTAAATTGACAATTACATAATAAATCATAAAAAGGAACAACTTGCATCGGGTCGGGGGAAACTTGCGGCTATCAATATATATTCGTGTTTACAGTGGCACTAGGTATGTTGTGCAACTAAAACTCCGGTCTGA
The DNA here is from genome assembly GCA_038442645.1 of Agave tequilana. Classification (NCBI taxonomy): domain Eukaryota; kingdom Viridiplantae; phylum Streptophyta; class Magnoliopsida; order Asparagales; family Asparagaceae; genus Agave; species Agave tequilana. The sequence continues at coordinate 167,236 of JAVJIF010009311.1, read as the reverse complement.
CCTGTGGGCCTCTAGGCGACCGAGGGGAGTGCTGGCTCCCTCCTTCCTGGTACCATCTTGATAAGGGCATTCTATAAGACCCTCCTATAGGCCTTGCGGCCGGTTCCATACACCAGCGATGGAACGTCCTGGACCGTGGTCCCGGGCATGTACGAGACCCACTGTAAACATTGTTCGTTGATACCCCCGTTGGTTTCCAATAACAACCTTGCTTTACTTAGATGTGGATATATGTACGCTGGGACGCTAGATCATATATCTAGACATCTGGGTAAGACGAGTAATAATAATAATAAATGATGCTAACCATGTATCCGTAGTATGCTTTGCCATGTTTTCTTATATCGGATTTTACTTCGGATTTCCGGTTTTATGATTATTATACTATACATGTTCATATCTGCCTTCTACTTGTATTCTATTCCACCTGTCTCCTGCTCTTATCTTATCATATCATGAGTCTTTCCTACTTGATATCAATTGCTGTATATCTACTTACTTCTGCATGCTTGTGCCTACGACTCGATTTCATGTTATGATCCAGATTTATCGATACACATGTGCTTATCCACACTCGCCATCTGGCTTTCGCATCACCACTTGCCGGGGAGTTCTGACTCCTCTGGATCCTCATGTCCAGGTCTTGAGCTTGGAGCGTGTGGATTCTCCAGTTGCTGATCAGAGCGGCGCAGCGGTAGTGTGGATCTCCAGCAGACCGTCCAGAGCCCCATCCTTCCAGGCCCCTTGTTCGGCTCTAGAGTTTTCCTGTTAAAACTTGGAGCCTCCATTTATACTGTTCATACTTGTTCATCCTTATATACTCGCAATTGCACCATATTGGTGATGTAATATTCTTGTAATATTTATCACTTCCTGTGATAACTTTGTAACTGTGCTCTTATGTTAGAATATATAATGCACCACTTGCTTCCGTACTCTGATTCTTGCCTGTACTGATGCTTAGCGTATATACGTGAGGGTATTTCTGACCTGCGTATATACGTCTCCGTACCCGCCGGATCGGGGCGTTACATTTACATGCTTGATATATTTTGTGCTCACATTGTTATATGCTTGGGGATTGTTTGCTAACACTTGTATTCAACCAAGAGAGCCAACGCGGCACCTCAACTCTTATTTAGAGGAATCTTGAGGAGTTAGTCCAGAGCCCTTCACGGGGAATCCGGCTACACTCTTGTGTTATACGTGGTGTTTAGTTTAAGAAGTTTTTAATTCCGCATTATTGACCATTAGATTAGCCATCACCTATTCACCCCCCCCCTCTAGGTGACTTACAATAAGGACTTCATGATGATGATAGAGGATGATACATGAAAATTTCTCAAAGCTATGGTAGAAAAGACCATGCAGTGGGAGAGATTTACCAAAAGATCTTCAATAATAACTCCTACATTATGGGGCGATGTCCACTCAGTTGAGAACTCAATTGCTGCTGAAGCTAAGGTGGCTGCTTTAATGAGAAGAATAGAGGCGCTGGAACTCAAGAGGACTTATGCACAGCTCGACCACATAAATCATATATTCATACCAAGCTGTTTCAACTGCCACTCTCCAACTCATGAGTTGGAAGATTGTCTACTGCTCCCTAATCCACTAGCAGAATGTCAAGATCAACTAGACACTATGTTTCATCACCAACGAAATGATTCCTATGCGTCAACTTACAATCCAGGATGGAGGGATCATCCTAATTTCTCTTGGAACCATGAGACAACCAAAAAGGTCCCTTGTCCAATGAGAATCAGCTAAATAGTGAGCAAATTTCAAGACCGAATGTGAGACTAAATCAAAATCAACCAGCTTTTGTGAACCCATATTCCACTCAATCTTCTCCCTCATTTGCAAATCCAATAATTCCACCACCAGGGCTTGGAACGAACAAGAACAAAAGCTGAGCAACATGCAAAAGACATTCACTTCTTTCATGCAATCAACAACACAAATGTTGAATGCTAATCAACAGACAATAAATCGTCTCGAGCTACAAGTGAGTCAACTGGCAATGCAAATTGGTGAGAGGGAGAAGGGAACATTCCCAAATCAATCTGTGGTTAATCCAATGTCAACTCCTTCCAGTTATGCTCAAGTTAACACAGTTCATACTTTGCGATCTGAAAAGAAAATTGATAATCAAGTGGTGATGCCCGACCAAGGGAGTCTTTCTCTTCCCAAGGCTGTCCCATCCTATTCTGGCTCAGATGAATTGAAAGAAAAAGAAAATGAGCAAGTCAGTGAGCTGTTGTATGAGCCACCAGCACCATTTCCAAATAGGCTCAAACCGAAGAAGCATTCTGCTCAAGTGGAAAAGGCTCTTGAAATTTTTAAGCAGTTAAAAGTCAATATCCTACTTTTGAATGTAATTGAGCAGGTCTCTTCTTATGCAAAATTCCTAAAGGACCTCTGCCTAAAGAAGAGAGCAACACAGGTCCCCAAGAAAGTCTTTCTTACGGCAAATATTTTTGAGATCCTCTCCAATTTGATCCATGTGAAGTACAAAGATCCTGGTTCCCCAACAATCTCATGCACAATAGGGAACACAATTATCAAACAAGCCTTACTAGATTTGGGAGCGAGCGTAAATCTACTTCCCTATTCGGTGTACCAGTAGTTAGAGCTAGGAGAGTTGAAACCAACCAAAGTCACACTCCAATTGATGGATGGATCAATAAAAATTCCTAGAGGAGAGATTAAAGGATGTTCTGATTAAGGTAGTGAATTTATCTTTCCTGTGGACTTCATCATCCTTGACACTGAACCTATGACGAACCCTCGTAGACAGATTCCTGTGATCTTGGGTAGGCCATTCTGAAATACACCTAGAGGGGGGGTGAATAGGTGATGGCTAATCTAATGGTCACTTAATGCCAAATGATGCGGAATTAAAACTAAGATGACCGAATAAAACTTCTTTAATTAAACACTTATGTATAACACAAGAGTGTTGCCGAATTCCCTTTGCAGGGCTCTGGACAAGCTCCTCTAGATTCCCCTTGAATGGGTTGAAGTGCCGCGTTGGCTCTCTTGGTTGAATACTAGTGTTAACAACAAACCCAAGCAAGTATATAACAATTTAAGCACAAGGGTATATCTAGCATGTAGAAGTAAATACAATGTAAGTAATGCAAGATATAAAAGAGACAAGAGAGAGAGAGAGAGAGAGAGAGAGAGAGAGAGAGAGAGAGAGAGAGAGAGATAGAGTGAGCAATCGCAAACACAAGGGTATGTTTCGAGGTTCGAGCACACTTGCTCTACATCCCCGCCTTCGACACACGAAGGATTTCCACTATGCAAGATCCCAATGGATCTCTCCCCGGTGCCGCAACACCTACAAGCCCTCGGACTCCCAAGTCCCGTACACACGCAAGCACTCTAGCTTGCCGAGGCCGCACCTCAAACCACCAAGAGTTCACAACCGAACTCTAACCACCAACGAGCACACTTGCCCGTTTCCTCAAAGAACAAAGAAAAGATCTTTGGTGATCACAAGACTTTGATCACCTAAAGACACTCTCACTACAACACACCTATAGGATGAATAGACAATGGATAGCTCAAGTGTGGTGTGAGAAAGCAAGGAAAGAAAGCTATGATGAAAAACTCAAAGAATCACTTAAACACTCTTGATAAAATCTTCCCTTTTGATTGGAAGTATTTGCACTCAAATATGTGGAGAAAACTCTGTTAAAAGGATGGGAAAAACTGGCTTAGAAATCTCCAAAATCTTAACCCCAAAACAAGTGACAAGACCCCCAATTTATAGGCCAGAAAAATATAGCCGTTGGGATCTGTCAGTGCTGACGGTCGACCGGCCGGTCGACCGTCCAACGGTCATATTTTGACCCGTTGGAGCCACCGGTCGACCGCCCGGTCGACCCAGAAATCCAGAGAGCAGAACTCTCTGTAGCGGTCGACCGTACGGTCGATCGGACCACTGTGCTGACAACGTGCACAAGGCTGTGCACGTCGGTCGACCGTACGGTCGACCCGACCTTGCTGCGGTTGACCATCCGGTCGACCGATTTGGCCTGTCAGCCAGTCCCAGGTCTGCTCATAAAAAGGGATTTGAAAATAGGTCTTTTAACTTAATAAAAATCCCATAAATTCTCAATAAATCTACAAAAATAGTTTCAATGTTATACAATGATACACAAACATGCTTGCACAAAATCAAGGCATGTTATAATAGATTTGAACTATTTTTGTAATTTGGAAATATTGGCTCAAAAATAAAAACTGTTTTCCAGAACATGTTTTTCCAAAACTACTTTTCCAATCTTCAACAAATACAAAAACAAGATATTTGAGTTCATTCTAAAGCATAGTGTGTATGGATATGATCCACCACACAATCATAATGATATATCTATGTTTTTGACATTAAGCTCTAAACATGGTTTTGGTTAAAGGATATGCATGATAGAAATACCCAAAAACCAACTATATATATATTGTCACAAAGAAAAATCTTTTACTAAAAATAAAAATTCTTTTCTAAACATAAAAATCTTTTATGAAAGCAATTCTATCAAGAGTTCTATCAAGAGTGTGTGTGTGATATAGACTTGAGCAATCCACCAACTATCTATCCTTTACATTTTTAACTAAAACAAAACAAAAACTTATACCTAGACCCAAGTCTTCATCTTCTTGAAGTCTTCACTTGAAGGCTTCTCATCTTCTTGACTTGGTCCAAGCTTGATCCAAAAGCTCCTTGGATCACACCGTGCTAGCTCCAAATCTTGACATTTTATCCTTTGTTGAGCTATGCACCTACTAAGATCTTGATAATGAATCTGTCACTAATTAAACACAAGATCATTAGTAATCATAACTTCATGAGTTGATCATCATCAAAACTAGAGTGATAGGCCTTTGGGCTAACAATCTCCCCCTTTTTGATGATGACAAAACTCATGAAGTTATATATGCATGGATTAAAGTAAAGCTTCAAAGAAGCTCCCCTTAACTCATGCATCACAAGAAATAATAGATATGGCAATGAGGCACATGAATATGTATGCAATGTATGGCATGTATGTAAATATAACATCATAAATCTTATCTCCATACATTATAAATCTTATCTCCATACATTTAACAAATCACAAAACACATATGCATCAACACAAATCTTACTCCCCCTTAAGCAAGGAAGACATGCATATAAAATCTATAAATAAATACTTCTCCCCCTTTTTGTCAATCATCAACAAAGGGTTTAAAGTAAAATACATCAAACAAATCTTCTCCCCCTTTTTGTCAAAAACAAAGAAATCAAGGAGGGATAACAAGTCAATCACTAAAAGATTATATGCGATATATATTCATGAAGAGGAAGACGCTAAGTTAACTTCCCTACACATATGCATTACATGAAGAAGGGATGATAAGCCCCAATTCACATAACACATATTATGTAATGCATAGGAAGAGATGTGAAGCTCCCCCTACACACGTGTACCACATAAAGAAGAGATGTTAAGCTCCTCAATACACAATACACTCAACATGAATCTATATGTAGAAGAGATGTTAAGCTCTCCTTGCATATAGGCAATACAAATCAAAAATTTTGAATTTTTCTTAATAAAACAAATTTTGCATTTTACTCAACACACAAATTTTGAGATATCAATTGTAAAACAATCAAATTTTGATACTAATTTCAAAACACAATGCACAAGCTTAATATGGGATACCAATTTGAAATTCTAATTAAGCTTAGCATCAACAGTCTTTGTGCTTTAAAAAATACTAATTGTAAAACAAGCACAAATAGATCACATATATGTATGAAAAGATAATACCAATGGATATTGATATAGTTTAAATTTGAAAGCATTCATACATACAATCAAAATATGATTATATACAACAAGAATTATATTGATACCAATTGAAAATATCCAATGATACCAATTGAAAAATTAAGCTTAAGTGTATACATCATAAAATCTACCACATGAAGAATTCGAACTAGTTAAATGAAGGTGTTTAACAACTAGTACGGAATCCTTCAATCAAGGAATAAATCAAAAGTTTTTCATAAAACACAAGTAAATCACATGGCATTATGAACAATAGCAACAAAGCTCAATATTCCCCCTTTTTTATTATTAAAAAAATAGTCACAAATTATCATAAATTTTGAAAACATGAAAATCATTAAAAAAATTTATTATTACACCAAAATGTATATTTCAAGGTATATGTCTATTTTGACAACACAATAAGCATACTTACATATCCCTAAAACATAATTGAGTCCATATAAGTAGATTTGCAATAAAGGCAAATGACTCAAAAGGTATACATGTATATCTTAAAGTTTGGCAAAATACACATATACATGAAATGAAGACACATGATCATAAATCAAATCCAAAAAGTGGGAATACAAGTTTAAAAATGTATGTATTATCAAAACCAAGCAATACAAGCACATTTCATGGGTTCAAATAAGCATTCAAGCACAAATATAAATAGATTTATTTGTGGCCCATAACATGTACAAGTATAAATCCTAGTGTTGACAAAAACTAACATTTAAACTAATATTCAATTCATGAAGCATCAAATTTTGAGAATACAAAAGAATTTATCCATAAAGATAGAATCATGTGCATCAATTGAAGAATTAGATAACTAGTTTAAATGGATTTTTGACAAACTAGTTAAAAATCCTTCAAAAATACAAAGTCAAATGTTTTCCATGAATAATACTAAATACATAAAAGTTCAAGCACTCACATTCCATAAAGCTCAGAATTATCTATTTTCTTAAAAGGTGAGTGATCAAAAGTTATGTAAATGGTATCTTCATGAAAATCGTCATTGAAGCTCAAATCAAATATGACTAAAATTTTTATTGAACAACACATAAAAATCATTTTTATCAAAACAAATCAACTCAAAATCATTTTTCATAAAAACTACAATCTTCATGGTATATGTATGAATTATACAAATCTAACAATACGCATACATATCCCAAATATAAAAGAGTCTATTAAAGATGTTTGCATGGAAGCAAGAGACTCACGGGTATACATGTATATTTATTAGATTTGAATTAAACATGCATATACATGAAGTGGAACATAAAATAGGTAAAACATGTATAACGGAGAATCATCAAAACTAGTCTATACATATGCATATAGTGGATACAAGTGAGCATGAAGTTCAAAATATATATGAGTCAATTGTAGTTCACTATTTATATATGTATAAAAGCAAGTTTGATACATTCTACATCTAAGCATGTAAATACCACATGAAGCACATAAAATCTTAAAACATGAACATGCTATGAATATTATGGATGAACAAGCATGAACATAAAAAATAGGAGTTTAGAAATTGTTACCAACTCCAAAGCTCCAAATATGGTGGTCTTTCCCACCAAAATCTCCTTGATAGCAACGCATCCAAAAGTTTGTCCATTATGTCCATTGCATCCGCTATCAAGGCACCAATCCTCTCACGTTTTGTGAGAGCCCTCACCTACATCAAAATCAAAGGGTGGGGTTTTGGTACCCATACTTTCTTGGGTCCTTTGGGGTTAGCTTTATTGCAAGGATCCCAAAATCTTTTATACTTAGCAAAATATAAATGAGGTTTCTTATCAAAACAATATTTTGCTAAATGGCCTTTGCGGCCACAATGTGTACATGTGTACACCTTAGTATGCTTATGTGTAGGAGTGTGATCATGTTGTGCAACATAAGCAAATGCATGATTATGATGTGCATGAATGTGTGGAGTTTGTTTCTTTGAAAACATTGACTCCAACCTAGAATGATTAAAAGCACAAGAGTTCAAAGTTGAACTCAAACCATCCATTTTATTTTTCAAATTCTTAATCTCATTAGTTGTGGCATGTAAAGCATGGTGAGATAAAGAGTCATTTTTCCTTTTCTTTTGAAAAACATTATCCTTTTCTTTTTCAACAAATTTTCTTTTTAAAGATTTATTTTCTTGTAAAATACTTTCTTTTTGTTGTTCCACCATAGCAATATCATTTTCAAAATATTGTTCCCTTCACAAAGATCATTCAATTTTGAAAGCAAGGAAACATTTTCATTTTTCAAATCTTTATTTTCCTTTTCTAAACATGCAAGTTTATTTCTAAAAGAATCATTTTCTACATGCATGCAATCAAATTTCTTTTTCCAACTTTTGTTATCTTTTTCTAAGCATGCAATGTTATCTCTAAATGAGTCATGTTCTTTATGCATGCAAGCAATGTCCTTTTCAAATTTTTAATTTCTTTCTTTTTCATGTCATATTTCTCAAGCAATAATTGGCAAAATGAATTGAGCTCATCATATGACATAATATCATCTTCCTCGGATTCGGAAGTTACCTCAAGGGGGTTATCCCCTTGGACCATAAAGCATGCGTTGGAGGTGTCGCTTCCAACGTCCGAATCACTCCCGGCATAATATAGATCCTTTTCGCCAAGGGAGGTGATGATGCTCCAAGCTACAAAGGCCGAATCAATGTTAGCAACCCTAAATAAGTAATCATCATTTAGGGTACTCTTCAAAGCATTTAGGGCTTTTGCATTACCCTCAATATACTTGCTATTGTTAATATAAGAATCATTAAAAGTAGCAAGATAGACATGAATGCCTAGGGCCTTGAGGTACATGGACATCTTAACTTTCCAAATTTGGATGTTAAGAATGTCAAAAGTGGGTGGTGACATGAAGTCCATGGTGAGGTGTGTGTAAAAATATTGTGATTAGCCTAAAAGGAGGATCTTAATTCTAGGTTGTTAGACCCAATATCAAGAGCACTTGGCTCTGATACCAATTGAAATACACCTAGAGGGGGTGAATAGGTGATGGCTAATCTAATGGTCACTTAATGCCAATGATGCGGAATTAAAACTAAGATGACCGAATAAAACTTCTTTTAATTAAACACTTATGTATAACACAAGAGTGTTGCCGAATTCCCTTTGCAGGGCTCTGGACAAGCTCCTCTAGATTCCCCTTGAATGGGTTGAGGTGCCGCGTTGGCTCTCTTGGTTGAATACTAGTGTTAACAACAAACCAAGCAAGTATATAACAATTTAAGCACAAGGGTATATCTAGCATGTAGAAGTAAATACAATGTAAGTAATGCAAGATATAAAAGAGACAAAGAGAGAGAGAGAGAGATAGAGTGAGCAATCGCAAACACAAGGGTATGTTTCGAGGTTCGAGCACACTTGCTCTACATCCCCGCCTTCGACACACGAAGGATTTCCACTATGCAAGATCCCAATGGATCTCTCCCCGGTGCCGCAACACCTACAAGCCCTCGGACTCCCAAGTCCCGTACACACGCAAGCACTCTAGCTTGCTGAGGCCGCACCTCAAACCACCAAGAGTTCACAACCGAACTCTAACCACCAACGAGCACACTTGCCCGTTTCCTCAAAGAACAAAGAAAAGATCTTTGGTGATCACAAGACTTTGATCACCTAAAGACACTCTCACTACAACACACCTATAGGATGAATAGACAATGGATAGCTCAAGTGTGGTGTGAGAAAGCAAGGAAAGAAAGCTATGATGAAAAACTCAAAGAATCACTTAAACACTCTTGATAAAATCTTCCCTTTTGATTGGAAGTATTTGCACTCAAATATGTGGAGAAAACTCTGTTAAAAGGATGGGAAAAACTGGCTTAGAAATCTCCAAAATCTTAACCCCAAAACAAGTGACAAGACCCCCAATTTATAGGCCAGAAAAATATAGCCGTTGGGATCTGTCAGTGCTGACGGTCGACCGGCCGGTCGACCATCCAACGGTCATATTTTGACCCGTTGGAGCCACCGGTCGACCGCCCGGTCGACCCAGAAATCCAGAGAACAGAACTCTCTGCAGCGGTTGACCGTACGGTCGACCGGACCACTGTGCTGACAACGTGCACAAGGCTGTGCACGTCGGTCGACCGTACGGTCGACCGATTTGGCCTGTCAGCCAGTCCCAGATCTGCTCATAAAAAGGGATTTGAAAATAGGTCTTTTAACTTAATAAAAATCCCATAAATTCTCAATAAATCTACAAAAATAGTTTCAATGTTATACAATGATACACAAACATGCTTGCACAAAATCAAGGCATGTTATAATAGATTTGAACTATTTTTGTAACTTGGAAATATTGGCTCAAAAATAAAAACTGTTTTTCCAGAACATGTTTTTCCAAAACTACTTTTTCAAATCTTCAACAAATACAAAAACAAGATATTTGAGTTCATTCTAAAGCATAGTGTGTATGGATATGATCCACTACACAATCATAATGATATATCTATGTTTTTGACATTAAGCTCTAAACATGGTTTTGGTTAAAGGATATGCATGATAGAAATACCCAAAAACCAACTATATATATATTGTCACAAAGAAAAATCTTTTACTAAAAATAAAAATTCTTTTCTAAACATAAAAATCTTTTATGAAAGCAATTCTATCAAGAGTTCTATCAAGAGTGTGTGTGTGATATAGACTTGAGCAATCCACCAACTATCTATCCTTTACATTTTTAACTAAAACAAAACAAAAACTTATACCTAGACCCAAGTCTTCATCTTCTTGAAGTCTTCACTTGAAGGCTTCTCATCTTCTTGACTTGGTCCAAGCTTGATCCAAAAGCTCCTTGGATCACACCGTGCTAGCTCCAAATCTTGACATTTTATCCTTTGTTGAGCTATGCACCTATTATGATCTTGATAATGAATCTGTCACTAATTAAACACAAGATCATTAGTAATCATAACTTCATGAGTTGATCATCATCAAAACTAGAGTGATAGGCCTTTGGGCCAACACATTCCTAACAACTTCGAATGCTCTGATCAATTGTCGTAGCGGTTTAATGAAAACCACATTTGAAAATATAACAGTTGATCTGAACATCTTCAACCTGGAAGGGCAACAAAGTGATCCATCTACTGAATCCTTTGAAGTAAATATGATTCAAAGTCTATCAAGTGAATTCGAGGATGATCAGATGATGTTAGACTTTGGGTGCACTCACCAAAGTTTTGATAAGCTATGTGAGGAAGAGATCAGGATGTTTGATGAAATAAATCAACAGTTTAATCATGTGTCATCCCTGATTCAAGAAATGGCGAACGATCATATCGACAATGAGTCCATAAATTTTGGCTGTGAATACTGCGAACAAAGGTTTGAAAAGATCTTTGAGGATGATCTTTTACTTCTGGATGAATTGGATGGACACACATTTCACATAGGATTCTATGATAAAAACTTTGAAGAGATATTTGACGATGAACTTAAATTCTTAGCTAATGATCAAGCTTGCTCACGTGAAAGTGAAGATAATAAGATTGGGCTAGGTTAATGATGCGGGAGTGAGTCCTCTTTCTGACTTGCTGATAAGAAGAAAGCTAAAAAAGAAGAGGACAAAGAAAATGAGTATAAAGATCAAGTTTAAAGGAGATTGTGCTGAAATGATAAAGGGTTTTGATTTACAAGTAAAGTCGATGAAGAGGACCCACTTTGAGAGTGAAAAAAGATCAAGGGGGAGGAACCGACCTAGAAAAATTAGGTGTGGGGGAGACGTAGAGTTGTACATATGTATATATTTATTTTATTTTTCTTTTAGTATTTGAGTCCTTTTATTTCTCTTTTAGTTAGTTGACTTTGAGTCTTTTATTTATCTCTTTCTCTAACCTATGTGTCGAGTTTATTACAAGTGATACAGGATAAGTAAGGGGCAACCACCACACACAGGGAGCATTTTTGTTGCTTCGATAGCTTGGTTTTCTAGCGCACTGTCAGTATTTATAATTCTAGCATATTGTTTATATTTCAATATCTTTTGTATGCTTGGATTGCATGATCATCATGATTGTATGCATGTTTTGGATATGTAAATTACATGCTAGATTATGTTTATCTCTGTATTTATTGCGTACATGAGGACATGGCACAATTAGGGTGTGGGGAGAGATTCACATATTTTTTTTCCTTTGGAAGCTTTTTGGTTTGATTTTAGGGTTTTTTTTGTTTTCTTTTTCTATTTATCTTTAATTTCTTTTAAGAATCTTCAAAAAAATGAAAATTATCTACAAATGGTTAGGTTGTATGTGAGTGATTTAGTATCCATTAGTGGATTTTAAAAGTGAAATCAAGATGAAAGAGTCATAAAGTCATAACATAAAGATTAGAATCTAAAACGAGCATACCATCTAAACTTAGTCTAAGTGACTATGTACCCAATAGCACTTACGCTATTAGTTCATAGGCTTGGAATATTGATTACAACTAGAATATTAAAAATATATATAAACAAAAAAAATAAAAAATAAAAAAATTATATAGTAAAATATTAATATTAATAAGTCTTGTTTTGTGGCCTCAGTTACTTGAGTAATTAAGTCTGTCTGAGTGTTTCTATACTTAATGCCCTAAGACCATCTAGTTTGGGAGCATTGGTCCAAAGCTCGCTACATGAGTAGCTGAGAAAGCGTAATAAGATAAGACACCATAAAAATATAATAATTTTGATTATCAATTAGTTAGGCACCTTGGCCTCAGGAAGCCTCGGTATCTACGGAAAGATAGTTAAAAACTGTTATAAAAATGTTATCACAAAAATAAGCAAAAGTTGGAGTCAAATATTCTCAAGCTTGAAAGCTACATCACAATCATGGGGTGCATAGGATCTGAAACTTAGAACATGTGGTATAAAGTTTTGGATTTGAGACTTTATTTTATAGACAATATGATTTCTTGAGTTGCGATTGATCTAGAAAATGAAACTCATGAAAATTTATGATCTTGCTAACTAATTAACTTGAGTTAAAAAAATTGCATTTTTCTCTTCTTGATTTTTTGTTATCCTTATTTTATTTTATTTATTTCTTAATCTCTAACCTTCTTGGATTTTGTGGGTGCAATCCACTGAAAACCCTCACGAGATAAAACTCGTCCTCTAGAGGTAACTTAGAGGTTTAATGGCTTGTTGCACGTGCTAAGTGCAACTGTGAATCGTACAAAAGTGAGTTAGGTTAGGTTAGGTTACTTTGATTTTCTTTTTAGTTGTTTTGCTCGAGGACTTCCAAAAGATAGGTGTGGGGTATCTGCTTGACATGAATTTATGCCATTTTATTGCTCTCATTTATCTATATTTTTATATATAAATAATGCTACTCGGGTGCTTTTAGTGGATTTTGTAGTAAATAGGTAAAAATTAAAGATGAAAAAAAAAAAGAAGAAGAATCAGGCAGTAAAATCACGCAATTTGTAATGATTGAAGGGTTATCTTTCAGGCATGCTGTAATATTTTAGCTATGACTTTGGTTACATAGCTCCCAAAGAGGTCATCTAGGTGTCTACGGAAAGAGAATTTAAAGATCTATAACTTTGATGTTGAGCGTTTTTGTTGATTCACCTGTTAGGTTGCCCCCGTATTGACCATTTATAGATTCAGTTTGAGGCAGAACTGAATTGATATGTAATATTTATTATTTTAGGGGGTTTTCTGTAAAAAATTCTTATTTTATAAGAAAGAGATGGGGCTGCCGTGACGGCAGGAAGGTTGTTAGGTTTTATTCTTTTAGGGTTTAATTTTTTTTATTTTCTTGGCTGCCATCTTTGTGGCAGCATGCTTCATTTTTGTGCATTTTATTACAAAATATTGTAGTGCCTCTTTATGGATGTTGTGCCTTTAAGTGGTGTGAGAATTTCATAATGGGATTACTTTATAAATTCTTTTTTAGTTTTGTTGTGATTTCCAAGCATTGTGCAAAGAGGCGACGTTTGCAGGGGATTTTGGCTTTGAAACTTGATATGTTCAAAGCAGGAGAAAGTAGTGCCCACACGTGAGCATCTCTCTTCCACGGTTGCGTGCGAGAGCGGAGAGCGAAAAGGAAGTTGGGCCCACGTAGGTGGTGATGCCGTTCAGAGGGGACCGCAGACCCTCCCTCTCTCTCAGAGATCGTGTGCAAAATGTTACTCTTTCACGTACATGGTTAGCGTTCGAATTTTGTGCCCCAATGATCTTTGTTGTTGTGGGCTTGAGGTAAGTAAGATTTAGTTAATGAATGTAATCATGTTAGTTGATTTAGTTTAGTTTTTAATTAACAATTTATTAATTTAGTTGAATTAACTTAGTTAATTACATGCAATTATTAATGTAATTATGCCTAATTCATTAGAATATATTATTATTAACATGAATAGCTAAATTCCTCATGCACCTAGGATAGATGGCCCTTGGCTAAATTTTCGAGTGGTAAATGGAATATCTCCTATTTAGGACTGTACACTCATCTATTGATCTACTACTTTTAAGAGATTATTTTTAAAACGGCTAGGTTTTTGGCAGGTTATGTGTCTGGGTTTATGGCTCATGCTTAGAATTTTACTACTCTTTTCTTCATTTAGTTTAAGTTATCGATTTTATCTTTGATAGATCATGTAACGTGGATAATATCTTGTGCTTGATGTAGTGTTTAGACTTACTTTGCCGATTAGAAATAGAGATTTGGTGAGTAACAACAGACCGGTTTAGAGACCAAAAATTAACCACTTGATTCTAGTTTAGGGGATCCGATCCTAGATGCTTGACTTAATTTTCTTAGATTGACACTTAGTTCAGAACAAATCCATAAAAACTTTTCACTCAATTCGCCTAGAAGTGTTGAAACCAATGAACTACCTGTCCCTGTAGATCGACCCTCAAATGTTGCAAACAATCAACCGTGCACTTATGGTTAATTGAAACAGTGGAGTGAGATCTCCCCATCAACATCTGAGCTTGATTTTTTTCCATTGGGCACGTACCATTGGCGTTGAAGTCATAGATGGTTTGTCTGAGTGGCGTTTAACCGATGGGTGGGATCCCCAAATGCTGCATGACCCTGTGGGGCATAATGCTCAACGCGGATCCCGAATCAACCTAAATACGACTCACTTCAGATGATCCAATATACCTTGTATAATGCAGGGGTCTAACATGTTTCCCTTTAACTTGCATGTCTTCTGTGGTGAAGGTGATGCAGGGAAGTCGCTTTGAAGTGTGGTGGCAATGGTTACCTTCTTCCTCTCTGCATATAGCAAGAATCTGGGTCGTGAAAATCTCTGCATCTACTAATGTTTCTCTTAAGGCATCCTTTGTAGACTTAGAAAGCCTCAGGAGTTTATACAGAGTGATTCGAGTAGGGATGTTGGCCAGTTGAGCCATGACATCAAAACGGAAGGGAGTTGATGGTCCTACACCGCCTTTCTGAAGAGCTTTGACATACTGAAGCTCTTTCTGTTTTTCTACGGATGGACTCGTGGACTGCTCAATTGTCTCCTCAGCTGGCTAGGGGGAGTCTACCATCGGCTCGGTGTACTATTTCAAGTACTGCTTGCCGGATCGAGTCTTCGGATGGGAGGTGCGCTTGTGTCAGCAGCAAAGGTGACTCCTCTTCTCCTGAACTAGTGAGAGAGGCGATATCTTCTTCAGTCTCTCTTATAGAGATATCTACCACATTTTTGGAGGATGCTTTGGCTTTGCCTTTGGACTTCCTGCTTGTGACGGTCGTCCACTGTCGGCTTTCGATAATGTCAGGATGGACCCACATTGTCTCTCCTCAAGGAGTAGTAACAGGGATAAAAGCTCTCTCCTTCTGGTTATGAGGATCCGTATTGATCACTCTTAGTTCCCTTTTCAGGATGGGAACCACTCTGGTTGATGCTGGTAGGAGATTCTGACAAAATTGAATAGGTGACATAGTTGTCATGTTGGCGGTCAACTTCTTCTGTTCTGGACGAAGCTTAAGTAACTCTGCGTCAATCAGATCCTGAAGAATATCTTTGAAGATATAGCAATTCTTGGTAGGATGTCCCGGCATCCTGTGATATAAACAGTAGCTGGGATCATCAGACTTCCCTATTTCTTCAGGGCGTCTGATCTTTGGCAATTTGAGTTTGTTACTCTTTTAGAGTAACTTAAACAAAGAGACCACATACTCATCCTTAAAGGAGTATAGTTTATTGGCACGTGGTTGGCCAGAAGCCATTCCTCCTCTAACTAACTGGGTCTTCGAAGGTGATTTGACCTCAGTTGCCAAAGTATCCTTCCTCCTGGGTTGGGAAGATGACTCTGAAGCTCATCGCATTAGTTTGTCGGGTATTTGTTTGCTATTTTCATCAGCTCTGACCCGGGCGATAATTTCTTCCACCTGTTCACCTTGTAACACCAACTTCTTCCAAGTGTGACATTCTGCCACCCATTTGAGTGAGTAGGAAAGTTTGCAGATTATGATGGCACGTCTCCACCAGTGTTGACTGGGTCATGCCGCTGGGACAACGGAGTGCCATGCTCTGAAATCTCTCGACGTAAGTTTTGATGGACTCTCCTTTTTTTGCTTGGCTACAAGGAGAGTTGGCACTGAAACTTTTGTATCGTCTTCAAAGAAATGAGCCAGAAATAACTTCTCGAGGTTGGCCCATATCTTGATCGAGCCAGCAGAAAGTTTCATGAACCATTCAAAGGTGACCCCTTTAAGAGTGTCAATGAATAAACGAGTCATAATGGCATCATTTGATATTACGTTCCCAGTTTGAGATTTAAAGTAGTATATGTGTTGGTTCGACGATCCTTTACTGTCAAAAGTATGGAGAGTCGGTGCCTTGAACTTGGGAGGTAAAAAGTCGTATCCCATTCTGCTGGGTAGGACAAAATTATCCCTACGTCTTGAAGACCGCGTTGGTTTGCTAGGGCTTCAAGACGTTGCTCCATTTTACTCATCCTCTTGAATGGTTGCTACCATTTTCTGAATTATCCTCCTCTTCAGATGAAGATTTGGGAGGCTCAAAGTTGGAATGCTCTTTATTCTCAATGTTTGCAGAAGATGAGCTCTCCCCTTCCTTCCGTTTGCCCTTGGACTTCTTGGAAGGAGTTCTACCCTTCGGTTTCTTTTTCTCCTTAAGCAGTTGTGACAACATCTGCTTAAGGGTATCGATAGATTCTTACTGAGCTCGAATCATCTCGAGTTGTTCCCTTTGGACTCAGGCCTACTCTTCAAATTGCCTGGCCACTTCCTCGGGAGTTCTCGTCATGTAAGCAAAGGTGGTTGTCTCCAAACTAGAATTCGAAGACCAGATCCAATGATGGAGAAGTGCTCATCATTCATCTCAATTCTCTTGGCCAACAAACTGTAGTCGACTGGGGCAATTGTTCCCGTGCGGGTCTAAGTATGTCGGTAGACCCCTTCAGGTTCAACAAGATATCCTTCAAACTCGAAAATCAATCAATATCCGACTCTTCTGAACTGACAGCCAGCTGCTTCCCTTTGGACTTTTTTTGGTGTGGAACTCGACCCCACATGTTTGCAATCACTTATGCGTACTCGACGTCAGAGAAGGATTTCTTCTTCCGGGATCATCGTCGTCTTTTGGCTGAGTTTGAAACTGCTGACAACTGATTGAAAACTGAAGGCTTGGTTATCAGAAAGCCACAATGGCAATTAGAAAGTACTACTGAGATAAGTTGCTCGCAGCGACATTGAGGAATGATTTGATGTGCACTCCTCTTCCTTGTCAGGTAATCCCTTAAGTCTGTCTCGGGGACGTCTGAGGAACTAGCCTCGAACTCCTAGGGGTGAGGGATTTTTGACTTTTTATGTCTTGAAGACATGCCATTCTGAATGCGGGTCTCACGTTTCTTTGTTGAAACGCAGACCTTGTGTTGTGTTGAAACGTGGGTCTCAAGTGTTGGCTGAGCTTGTCTCAAAATGCGAGTCTCGCGTTTTGAATTAGAGATGCGGGTCTCGCGTTCTGAAACAGGCAGAATGCGGGTCTCGCTTTTTGGATCAGAAACGCGGGCCTCACATTGGATGTGAACCTCACATTTTTTAAGAGTACAGACTCGCGTTCTGGGACAAGAATGCGGTCCTTGCGTTGTTTGAGAGAAACACGGGTATGAACCTCGCGTTCTGGTTTTGCAGAATAGATTGCCTCTACAGAATTTTTGACATGTTGTCGACGAGCATGATGCCTTCGTCGACATTCAGCATTCCGATTGAGTTGCAAGAATTATTGGGAACCCTTAGTAATATGAAACTGCAGAGTTGAGAGAGGAGAAGGATGGTGGAATTGCTCTTTACCATCACTTTGATCATGTGCTGGTGCATTAGCCTTGTGGGTCCCTTCAGGGACGTTGACACGGGATGCACGTGTTGCACAAAAGGTTTTCAGAACCTCGTTAGAAGTGGTACCGCTTGCGTTGTGAGCAATGGTGCAGGCCACTTTGGAAGTAATCTCTGAAGAGATTCGAGAGTGAGTCTTAGAAGAGACTTTGCAGTAGTGCCGCATTGTCTTGGGACTAGCGGAGCCAGAGGAAAGGAATTCTTCAAACTTTCTTTGGTCGAATTCATCGACAAGAGATTCCACCATCTTGCCAAGAAGCTAGACATCAACTTGTGCCATGGCATTCTCTTCGATAGAGAAAAAAGTCCCTAGCAGAATCGCCATCCTTTGTTTGGTCAAAAAAGAGAGAGAAGTAAAATTTCTTTGAGTGGATGAAAAGTTACAACATAACGATTCTGATTACAAAAGAGGAGAGAATAATTGGTTCTCTCCTTTGTTTAAGACCGGGTTTTTCGTGTGGTGTTGGAGCGTGATTCTTGTTCTCTGTTAACAAGCCGAATGACAAGTTTCTCTTCTGGATGCTCTCAAAGATCAATCAGGAGGGAGCTCTATTTTTAACATACTAAGTGTTTAGAGTCCACTGATTACTCTAATCTGAAAAAGTAAGAGGAAAGCAAGATGCTCTTAGGTTGAGAATTCTCTGCTCTCAAGTAAAAACTTCTCTTTCTCTTCTCTGACTTCCTCTCCAAAAGTCCTCTCTACTCAAAAAGAGTCCTTCCCTCTCTCATAGCTCCTCAGGCTATTTATAAGGAGTCATAGGGGTAATATTGTCTCCTAAAATTCCTCTATAATAGAGATTAACTCCCACATTACGTGGGGAAGTTAATTGACCCAGTAATGAGGATCAGTTACAACAGAAACGTGGGTCTCGCACTGGACGCGGACCTCACGTTTGTATAGACGTAGGGCTTAAACCAGCATCTCCACCAGAACACGGAGTTGCTCAGACCCGCATTTGAGGAGGAGCGCAGAGTTACTCACAACTATGCTTGAAATAGCACGCGGAGTTTCTCAGACCCGCATTTGAAGTGAGACGCAGGGTTTCTCAGACCCGCGTTCGAAGTGGAGCGCAGAGTTGCTCAGACCTGCGCTTGAAATAGGACGCAGAGTTGCTCAGACTCATATTTGAAGTGAGTCGCAGGGTTTTTCAGGCCCGCATTTGAAGTGGAGTGCAGAGTTTCTCAAACTTGCACTTGAAATAAGACGCGGAGTTGCTCAGATTCGCATTTGAAGTAAGACGCAGGGTTCCTCAGATCCATGTTTGATGTTCGTATTTCTTCTTGGACGCGAGGTCTGCATTTTAATTGAAACGTGACCTTCGCGTTGGGAGGTTCGCGTCTGATGACTTGTCATTAATGATTTTTAGACAACCTACAGCTCTGTTACCGCTGATAGAGCGGTATACTAGTAATCAAAATCGACGAGCGAAGCGAGGAGGTTTTCTTCCGTGACTCCACAAAAGTAGTTGTCCGTCTGTCTTCTTCTTCCCCTTCTTCACAGAGAGAGGACCTCTTCCCTCCCCCTCTCCCTTCTTCCCCCTGCCCTCCTCTACCCTTCTCCTCTTTTCCCCTTCTCTCTCCTCTCTTCCCCTCCCCCTCCAGCAAATCCTTAATCCTCCCTTTGTCGCTGTGTCTCATTGGTTTCCACCACCTCTGTGTATAATAGTAATAATTATAAAAACCGATTGAGCGAAGTGAGGGAGGTTTTCTCCCATTACGCATGTACAAAATATGTCCGTCTTGCCTGTCATCTTCCCCCTTTTTCTTCCACGATCGAGAGAAAGAGCCCGAAGCAGTGGTGCTCAGCCCCTTTCTCCTTTGTCTTCTTCCCTCACCTTCCAACTCCGTCTTCTTCCCTCACCTTCTTCCTCCTCCTCCTCCTCCTTCCTCCTCTTCTTTCGCACGCTCGAGAAAGAGAGAATTTCTCAAAATTTATATTAAATCCCCCAAAATTTCTCAAAATTCCCCTCAATAATTATTCTTTTTCTCCTCTCTTTTTCCTCTTCCTCCATGTTCCTCTTTCCCTTCGGCTCAACCTGCATCAAGGAGGCCAGAGAGGAGGGGTGCGCGCAAGCTGCAGTTATCACTGCCACTGCAGCTGCGATTGTTGCGTTGCTACATCTGCAGCTGTTGTTATTGCAAGGAGGAGGAGGCGGAGGCCGCGCGGTGGGCTCGGTTAGGCCAGAGGAAGTTAATTTTGATATTTCAGTGAGTGAGTTTCTTTCCTCTTTTTTGATCTATTTCAAAATTTGTTGAAGATATGGTTTTAATTATTGATAAGAACTGAAGTTGGGTTTGGAGTTGGAGTTGTGTTTTAATTATTGTTGAAAATAGGAATCAAGGGGTTTTAATTAGTGACAAGGGAAATGAATGGTTTAGATAAGTAAATCTTAGCTATCAAGTACAAATTATACATTTGAAAAACAACAGAGTAATGCAGATTGCAATAAAGAGAGTTATCTCTTGTTTGTCACTTCACAAGCAGTTGCACCTCTTGGCACTGTAGTGCAGAAAGGTCTTAGTATTAGTTTATAATTGTCATTTTCTACAAATATGATTGATAGTTAAATTTATATAAAATTGTAGATTATAGAGACTTCACTGTGACTCATAGTGGGAGATTTTATTGGTTATCATAGATCATGGAGATTCTAATGGCATCTTTGATGGAAGCTCCAAGCTCGTACCTCGCTTTTGCAGCAACTTATTGGATTTTGGATGTAATTGGTGATTTGGTACTGATGGGATGATATTAAGTTTTGAATGGTAAGTTTCATACTTCAATTATGCTGAGATTGGTTGACATGTAGCCCCCTCCCCACACCGTGTTTCATTTTTTCTCTATTCTTTCGGTATTGGAATATGGCAATCTGATATTCAAAGCTTCTTTTGAATCATGCTCTTCTTGGATGTATAATTCTTGTAAAGGCCATACTTCTTCTGGTAGATCAAGAGTCTTCTCATGATGCGATTTCTCCATCTAAATAGTGTTGATGTCGGGATGTTTGGATTCAAGGAAGTGGGCGGAGGTGAGGAAGAGGGAAATGTCATTTCCCACTTCCGTTGTCCATCAAAACATCTCTCTTTTCTCTTTTACATAACCATTTCCTCACTTCCATGATGCGACAGTTATTTTTTGGTCATGTAAATCTCTTTTGTAATAAGTTATAGTTCAAAACAGTTAATTTTTTGGTCATGTAAATCTTACTTGCATTTTAATTACAGTCCAAATTTTTTTATAATTAATTTTTATTTTAATATTATTTTACGGTTAACTTTGTGGTCAACCTTTCCACTTTCACTTTCACATACCAACCAAACACCGGAAAGACATTACATTTTTTCAATTACATTCTCAACTACCATCCAAACACCGGAAAAGAAACACAAATTCTCATTTTTCAAAAGAAAAAAATCTTACTTTTTCACTTCCTCACTTCCACTCACTTCTGGGCATACAAACAGCACATATAATGCGACCCTTTGAGCCGATGCTTCAAGGTGCTTATTCCTCTTCCTTCCTTCTATCTCAATTTTTCAGGGACTAGATTATATGCGATAGATTTTGGCTAAAATGTCAAAATTGTTAGGAAACGATGGCTGCCAACCTTTACTGTGCAGTATTAATAATTTTACTATATGACGATGCAAGCGATGACGCAAGCATGCATAGTGACTGCATAGTACCCCAAAGTTTTTATATGAATAGACCCTTCCTGATTCATTTCAATGTACACTTCAGAAATCAATAAGAATTCCTATTTCTACTCTGTCTCTAGAATTCTCTGTTTTGGTATTATAATTTCTCGGGTTTCATAACACGATATCAGCATGAGCGCTCTAGTTCTGTCACCAGCATCTACCTCCGTCAGCTCAGGGAAAAAGTTCTATCACAAGCCTTTACCTCCATTAGCTTAAGCTAAAAGTCTTGTCACGAGCCTCTACTTTCATTGCACAAGAAAAAAGTCCTATCACAAGTCTCAGTTTCTACCTCTACTATCTCAAGATAAAAATGGCAAAATATTCTACTTATAATACTCGTATAACACCACTACTATGTTGGCCCAAATAACATTAACCCTAGTTTTGATGATAACAAACCATATATAGTTATGTATTAACAAGAGTGTTTAATTAAGTTTCAGGTAAAAGTATATGTTGCATTTCAGCTCCATCACAAGACTCACAGATTTGGAAGCCAAGAAGATTTAGATCCCGGAGCCTAACACACTAGAAGAGCTCAAGGATCAAGCGATATTCAGAAGATTATTTCAAGATTTGTATTTTTTTTACTTTTTCTATTTTAGATAGGATTTATGTCGTTTGTTAAAACCAAAATGATAGAGGTTGATAGCTTTTGGGATTGACACACACACACATTTCATATTCCTTAGTGCTTTTCAAACAAAAGTTTACAAGTAGGCTTCTTACCATTTTTCTTATCGAGTTTCAGAAAAACAAGTTTTGGAAAAGCTGGTTTTTGTTTTAGAAAATTTTTTTATCAAAATATGGTTCTAATTTATTTGGTATTGATCCATGGTCACACCCTAATTCTTCAAGGCGCTGGAACTCTATTTTGTATTTATATATCAAAAGAATTTTCATTGGAAAAGATGGTTTTGCAAAGATATCTAGATTGTGTTTTTGGCCCATTTTCGATCGACCGAGCGATCGACCATAGGCAGAGCAAAATTGTCCTATCGGTCGACCGGGCGGTCGACCGACATGCACCAAAGTTCAACCGTTCACTTCGGTCGACTGGGTGGTCGACCGTCTGCAAGAACAATTGCTCTCTGTTGGGTCCGGTCGACCGCCCGATCGACCGACAAAGAGATTTCACTCTCTGGTTAGGAACTACGGTCGACCGGATGGTCGACCACTTTCCCCAACGGTCAGAAATCCGACCGTTGGTGGTCGATCGCCCGGTCGACCGGCAGCAGAGTTTTCGGCTGAGTTGGCTCCCAACTAGGGGTGCCATCGGATCGGATACGGATCAGATATTACCTCTACCATATCCATATTCGCACCCAACCTTCGGATACGGATACGGATACGGATATTGACGGATGTGAAAAAATGATATCCGTATCCGTCAAAATCGAATATCAGATATAAATCGGATATTAGCGGATCGGATGCGGATACTAATCGGATATGTTAAAAATGGATATGCTTATAGATAAATTAAACAGAAATACTTATATTACTTTTTATCTCATCTACTACAATATTAAATGTGATACATACTATGATATTATTGTGTACATATCAATACATTCATCGTATTCATTGTCATTTGACTTCTATAACAATAAATTACACGTCCTCCGGTGCTAAATGCCGATTCGGATGCCATGGTTGATGTCGAAATACTCAAAATATCATGTGGTGCTCTTGCAAGAATCGAATACTTTTCACTATTACTTTTTCACCAAATCAAAATATCAAAATCTAATACCTTATTCCATTGAAGAATAGTCTTCTCCATACCGATATCATTATGAAGCACGCAACATTCGGATATCGGATCGGATACGAATAAGATATTACTTTTATCATATCCGTATCCGCACCTATCTTTCGGATACGGATACGGATACGAATATTGACGGATGTGAAAAAATGATATCCGTATCCGGATTGGAGGCGGATTCGGATGCGGATATCCGCGGATAATCCGTATCCGGTGGCACCCCTACTCCCAACGGCTAGTTTCTATTTTGTCTTTTTCTGGGTCTTGTCCCAACGGCTCTATTGTGTTTTCTACCCTTATTTTCATCCCCTATAAATAGTGGGACTATGAAACAACTCAACTATAAGATTTCTAAGCATTAGATCAAAGTTTTACAAGTTTTAGCCCCTTTACAAAAGATTTCTCTTTGAGCTAAAGATTTTCATAGATTTGATTTTAGCTTGAGCCTTCCCTCTACTTCTCTACTAGCTATTTTCTCTACACAATCCCAAAGAGTTTCACTTCCTCATCTTGGTTATAGGGTTGTGCTTGTGAGCTATTTTGTGGTCAAAAGTAGATCATCGATTTCCTTCGATTGAGAAGTTGTAGAGGTTGCGGCCTCGAGCGAGCTAGTGAGCTTCGAGTTGGTGTTGCGGCACCGTGAGAGAGGACTAGTGTGTCCTAAGAGTTCTAGTGAGAATAACCGATTGACGATCCAGTGGGATCGATCATAGTGGAAATCCTTCATAGTGTTGAAGGCGGGGACGTAGAGTAGTGGCTCGAACCTCGAAACATATCCTTGTGTTTGCGATTGCTTACTCTCTCTTAACTCTACTCTCTCTTTACTTGCACTCTATATTGCTTACTTTATTACAAGTTTTTATTTAATTGCATTGGCTATTTGCTAGGTTGCTAGCAAGTTATTTTAATTCTGCATTATTTGCCATTTAGTATAGCCATCGCCTATTCACTCCACTTTAGGTGATTTTCAATTGGTATCAGAGCCTAACCCTAACTTTTAGTTTAACAACCTTAGGGAGATTATCTTTATTTGGCTATATTCATTTGTTGCAACTATTATTTGTTTGTGCACTAACTTGTTTCATGGCATCACACGACTTCTCTAGCATCAAGTCCCCACCCAAATTTGATGAGTTGACCTTCCCCATTTGGAAGGTCAAGATGAACCTATTTCTCAAATCATAGGAGTTAGAGTTGCTAAGGCCATAACCAAGGAATTTATAGAACCTTACGATGATGAAGATACATGGTCCGACGCAACCGCCAAGGACTATGAAGCAAATGCCAAAGCCCAATAAGCACTCACACCAATACTTAATGATGATGATCTTTCTCGTGTAATAAATTGTAAATCTACATTTGAAATTTGGAACGATCTCATAATTACTCATGAGGGAACGTCTCAGGTCAAAAGATCCAAAATTGACTTGCTCTGTTCTCAATATGAGAATTTTTATATGCATGAGAATGAATGCATTGTTGAAATGCTCATTCGGTTCACCAAAATCACTAATGGTTTATCTTCTTTAGGTGACAAGATTGATAATGACCAAAAGATCCGAAAGATCATTAGAACTCTTCCCAAATCTTGGGAAGTCAAGGCAACTACCCTCAAGGAGCTCAATGATAGGTGGGAAATATCTTCTCCGACTTCTTTGGTAATCTCAAAACCCATGAGATGAAAATGAAGGTGAGAGAAGAAAGGGAGGCTCCAAAGAAGAAAGCAATAGCTTTCAAGGTGACTCCATCCTCCTTTAATATAGATGAATCATCGGAAGACGATGATGAGGACTTTGCCATGCTCATTAAAAAGTGGGCAAGATGTTCTACAAGAAGGAAAGACAAAGCAACTTCCGAAGAGGAAGACCTCAAGGAAGACTTGAAAAGAAGAAGGAGGAGACGGGTCCCTGCTTTCATTGCAGAAGGACGGGACATCTAATTGTGGATTGCCCCTCACTACAAGCCACGACATCTAAGAACATGCATAAGAAAAAGAAGGCTATGGTGGCCAATAAAGAGGAGATTGACACCGCACACATGTGCTTCATGGCACACTGCGATGAAGCTTCTAAGGTAAATCTTGAAAACTCATTAGAAGATGATGATTTAACCATGGATAAATAGGCACAATTTTTTGAAGAACTTCAAAATAGATATGAAATTTTTCTTGCTCAAAACAAAAAAATGAAAAAGGAAAACGATCTTTTAAAGAAAAAATTTGAAATTGTTTTAAATGAGAAAAATGATTTATCAAAGTCTTTTGAGAAAATTAAAATTGATTTTAAAAATTCAAAACTACTTATAAGGGTAAAAGCCCAAATATCACTTGTAATAAAAATGAATTTTCAGATATTCAAAAACGCATTGAGGTTTTGGACACAACATTGAAAAAGTGTGTTTTTGATATGAACAAGTTTGCTTCTATGTTTCCAAAGGGAAAAACCCAAAGGAAACACACTTCTCATGCATCTAACACACATTATACACATCAACACAAGCATGCTTTTATGTATGGTAAAGTATATACTTGTACATATTGCGGCCACAAAGGCAATTTAGCTAAGTTTTGTTATGCAAAATTAAATATGCTAAATAAGAATGTTTGGGTTCATGAAAGTACTAACCCCATAGGACCCAAAAAGATTTGGGTACCAAAGAACACACCAAATTTGATTGATACAGGTGTGTCATCCTCCTCCAAGACTTAGGGGAAGATGGTGCCTGGGTGGTGGATGCATCGAAACTTAACGAACAATCGTCACTTGCATCGCTATCAAAGGGGCACCTATTTTGGAGATTGCCCGCGGTTTGGTAACTTCTCCACTTGAATATTTCTTGTCTAGCTAGATCCGTACATGTATAGAGTAAGCTAGATTTATCTATCTATTTATTTTTTTTTGGCAATATATCCTTGTTGTCTAGACTTGCATACTCTTATTTTTGTAGCTTGTCTAGTCTACTAAGTTTGATTTTAGCCCTGTTTTGATTACCCATATGTAGAGTGTTTCTTTAAAAGATTTTTGTATCAATTGTCAAATATGAATATTTTATTTGTTTTTAACCATATTTAAGCAAATAAATAAAGATAGCAAATGCGCGCCTCAACTTTTATCTAGAGGAATGACGAGGAGAAGTTCAGAACCCGTAAAGGGTATTCGGCTTCAATATCTCAATTTATTGCTTAAATGAGTTAAATATTAAAAATTATATTGTCAATTTAATAATAATAATTTAAAATATTTTTTTGAGTTTTCATGCCAATAAATTTTTGGTATATTTCCCTTGATTTATGTATAAAACATACCAATAAAAACCTATTTTTAAAAACCCTTAATATCATATTTTTAAAAACTATTTTTGGGTTGTCCCGGTCGACAGGTCGGTCGACCGAGTTGACCTGGCACAGTACCGGCTGATCGGGCTGTCGACCGACCTAGCTTGGAATTCAAAAACAAAATTTGACCCGAATCTGGTCAACCGGCCGGTCGACCGACTGTAACCGAGTTTGGTTTCGGTTAGTTCCGGTCGACCGGGTGGTCGACTGAGATGCGGGTCTACCTGCTTTTACCCGATTTTATAAACCCTAAACTCCTAGATTTTCTCACTTCTTCCCTTCCACCGACTCTCTCTTCCTCCCCTCTTCAATTTCCATCACCCCCAACTCAATCAAACCCTTTCTCAACCTTTCCACTCCAAAATTCCTCTATAGAATTTTGTTAAAAATCCTTTCAGTCTCCAGATCTGCAATTTTCAAGGAGTTTCTTTGGATTTTGAAGGTGTAACCGAGTTTCTTCCTTAATCTTTTCAATTTCCTAAATTATTCTAGTTTATCTATCTTTATTCGTGCCTTTATCTTGATTAGTGTCTTTATTATGTCAAAAAGATCAAGATCTGTGAAGGGGAACCCCTGAGTCCTCTTCCAACCCCTTTATTTCACAAAATGCATCCCATAGATATTCCATCATCCATAACAAAATTGTTATATCTGGTAGAACTGTGGTGCTTAGTGATTTTGGGCACCTTAATCTTGCTGCTAATTTGAGTACTAGCTCACTTGAACACTTCGTCACAATCAAGGAACCCGTTTATCCTAAGCTTGTACATTATTTTTACTCTAACCTGTCCTTCCAAAACAATCATATCAGGTCTAGAGTACAAGGTAAGGATATCAACATTTTCCTAGAAAATTTGCCCATCTGCTACACTTCTCCTATGAGGGGGTAGACATATACAATGTAGATTTACATGATTCTGAGTATCCTGACGGTGAGTCTGCCCTCACCGCTTCTTTGTTGCTTCATGATGATGATAACCCTACTCTTGTTAGGAATGAGGAGGTGAAGTACTATACTCTCATCGCCCAAATCCTAGCTAAGATAGTTTTCTATAATCTCCTGCCAAAATCAGGAGGGTATAGTCATGTTAGGGGTTCTGCTCCACTTCTGATCTATTGTCTTTTGAAAGGCATTAGAGTCAACATTCTCAAACTCATCATTGACTACATGACTTCTGATCATCTCATGATCCCAAACCGGCACTTGCCCTTTGGGATACTTATACGCCTGTTGAAGCAACTTAAGTTTGATCTCTTCACTGAACGGTCCATCGAACCGTCAGTCGATATCAACAGCACTCTTCTCAAGAGGATGCATACTACGGCGCATGCTCCTACTCCTCAGCCCCTTCCTATCATACCTGTTGTTGTTCCTGGATCCTCTTCTGCATCTTCTGCTTCTCTTGATCTGTATCTAGCTCTTTCTACTCAACTTCGAGAGCACAACCTACAGATAACCGCTCACTTTCAGCGGCTAGAGAAGAGAGTGGATAATGATCTCCAACATATTTGTGCATCTTTTCGCTATCTCCAGACCTGTGTTGATGACACCTACAGTAGGAACGCTTGGCCGGCTCCTCTTCTAATTGGTCACTCACAGCCACTTCCTATGATGGGTCCTCCATTCGACGCATGGGTTCCTTCTCCTATTGTTCTTGAGGCATCAGCTCCACCAGAAGACCCTGATTTCCAGGAGGATTGACCCTTTCTGTTGATGACAAAAAGGGGGAGAGATTTTGATGGAGTTATATTTGGAAGATGGAGTTATATTTTGAGAGTGTTTACTTTTTGGAGTGTCTACTTTTGATTTTCTATATTTGGATATGTGCTTTGTGATTGAGACGGGAAAACAAGAAAGAGTTAAAGTTAGAAGGTCTTAGTCTTATCTCAATGTAACCGTGTAGTAAGGGCTAGATGGGTCGATTCACAGGGAAGGATACGATGGAAGCTTTTCAGAACGATTTCTCTAACAGTTAGCTTGAAAAAAAAAGATATTGATTGTAAGAAAGAGATTTAATTAAGCAAAAGGAATTATAGTCCACTAATCATATGCCACAACCAAAGTATTAGTCTAAAAGAGTGAACATCATATTAAATCCATGAATAATTATCTACCCTAGGGTTTTGATTGAGAATCAAGCAAGATGAATAAAAATATTATAAACCCTAATTAGAGTGCACTAATTAAAATTAAACTGTAGTCCATCCTAATCTCTAAGCATAGCATAAGAAAAGTCTTGGTTTAAACTTAACATGATGCTATCAAAGTATTTAAATATGAACTACGAATAACCATTGAGAAGTGCAACCCTAAATTAGTTAATGTTGGCCCAGTGGTCTTCCACTCTAGTTTTGATGATGATTAACTCATGTAGTTATGTTTACTAATTATCTTGTGATGTTTAGTTTCAGATCATTAACCAAGATATTAGTTGGTGATTGCTTCAACAAAGGAGTTTTGAAGCCTTTCACGTGGTGATTCAAGAGCCCGAGCATCAAGATCATACATAGCACTCGTTGGAGTCAAGCTCGGTGGATCACGGAGTTTTGGATCGAGTCGACTTGAAGATGGAGATCGTCAAGAAGACTTAGGTATCCTAGTTTAGTTTGTTTTAGATCCATTTATAAAGATTAGATAGTGTGATATGCTCAAGTTCACAATACACACACGTTTTATGTTTTGGATATTGGTTTTTCGGTTTTTGGTTTAACCGATATTGGTTTTCATGAATAGATAGTATCAATACAAGTTTACTTTGTTTAAATGTATATTAGATATATTCTATATACATGTAAGCTTAATTTCCTAGACAAACTTATGTTGAGATGACTATTCATGAGTTTTGGTATTTTGGTATTTTTAACAAAACATATATTTGAAATTAATGACAAAAACAATGATATGTATATGTTTCATGTATATTGGACCTATGTCCATATGCAACATGTTTTAAAATGATTAAGTATCATGTTTTTGTATTTGAATGAGTTTTAGGAAAAATCAGATTTCCTATAGAAAAATACAAGTTTGGAAAAATACAGGTTTTGATTTTGAAAATATTTGTAAGACACAAAAATGGTTCAAAATGTTTGATATTTGTCTTGAAATTTTTATCACATGTCTGTATATCAATGAAAAATGATAAAACTATTTTTGTGGATTTTAAGAAGATTTATGGGAAATTTTAGAATAATTTTTAACCCTGTTTTCTGACCCAGATTCCTGCCTGACAGGCTCTAGCGGTCGACCGACCGGTCGACCGGACACCAGAGTCGGTCGACCGGGCGGTCGACCGACGTGCACAAGCTGTGCACGTTTGGCCAGGCACTTGGGCCGGTCGACCGGGCGGTCGACCGGGCCAGAGAGCTTTGCTCTCTGGTTTTGGGCGGTCGACCGGCTTCTTCCAACGGTCATAAATATGACCGTTGGCGGTCGACCGGCCGGTCGACCGCCAGCCGCCAGGACTGACAAACAGTCCCAACGGCTAGTTTTTTGTTGGAGGCTATTTAAGCCCCATTTCTTTGGGATTTTGCCCAAGTTTTTATTAGCCAAAATTTTCCTACCTTCTAGTGTTTTGTTTCAAGATTCAAAAGAGTTTCTAGAGCTAAAAAGATTTGATCTTTGCTTTGTTTTAAAAAGAGTTGGAAAATCATTTTGAAAAGGAAATTCTTAGGGAATTGTTTTGATCTTTATTATCTATTTTATCTAGAGTTTTCCCTAGTGTTTTTCTTTGAGTTTTTGATTTCCAAACTCTTGGTTTTCTCCACACTTGAGCTATATCCTCTATCCTATTCTATAGGATCATTATTTGTGGGAAAAGAAAATTGGTTTGTGGTTGAGATATACCATTTGTTGTACCCTCCTTGATTTGTTGGTTGCTCCCTCTTTGGTAGAGGTTGAGGTTGTGGTTTACTCCCTCTTGGTGAGGTGGAGTTGGTTGGTATTTGTATCCCTCTTCGGTAGAGGTGGATTGTGCTTGTATCCCTCTCGGTGAGGTGGATTTGGTTGTATTGGTGGAGTTCGGTACTCCGCTCTTTGGTAGACCATTTAATTGCCTCGGTGGAGGTTGTATTGGTTGAGAGAGGAGTTCGGTACTCCCGGTTGTATTTGCAAATCCTTGGTGGAGGTTCCCTCGGTGGGAGTCCTAGGTGGACAAGTTAGTGGATTAGAAATCCTTCTCGGTGAAGGCGGGGACGTAGAGCTCGGTGCTCGAACCTCGGAACACATCTTGTTGTTTGCATTTAATCGATTGACTCTCAACTCTCTCTCTCTCTTTACTTTGTGTTGTGTATTGCATCATTCATATTGCCATATCATTCATATGCTTGTGTTGTGCCTTGCATTGATTCATATTGCCTATATCTATATGCTTGGTTGTGTTTGCTTGTGTGCCTCACTTGTGCTTAACCACGAGAGCTTCATATAGCGCCTTAACTCTTATTCAGAGGAATCAAGAGGAGTTAGTCCAGAACCCTTCACGGGGAATTCGGCTACACTCGTTGGTTGCACTAAGTGTAGATTGCAATTAAGTTTTAATTTTCGCATTTAGTTCATTAGATTAGCGGTACACCTATTCACCCCCCTCTAGGTGTACTTTCAGTTAAACCTAATTATTTATTCATCTTTAAGAATACCAATTTAATCATAGGGTTTCGAACAAATATGGATTTCAATCAGTTCATCTTTTAAATTAAACTTACGTTGATCGAGAGATTAGCAAACTATAAGTTTAGTTAGTTACTCATACTTTTATTTTTATTTTCAATTTTTATTATGAATGAGAAAAGTTGCATCAAAGTTCAAAGAAGAAAAACAAATAAGCTAAAGCAAAAAAACTAAATTGAATTAAAAAGCAAGAAGAGTAAAAGAATAAAGAACCTTATTTTATTGGATGTCACGAGCCAATTACAAAACACTTCTGTTTCTTCAATAATCTTCTTCTCCAAATAAAAAAATGAAATAACACAAGAAAATTCGGAAAGAAAAGAGAATCTAAAGAAACCCTAAGCTTGAGCTTCTGAGATCTGCTCCTTTATTGCTCTGCAGGGGTATTTATAGGAGATTTAAAACGGAGAGTCCTAGTATAACTCTCTCACGAAAACGCATTGCCAGCTCTATCCATACGGCCGCAGAAACGTGGCTATAGCCGCGTTTCCCCGGCAAAAGCGTGGCCAATGGCCATGCGCTTTCTCGTGTGGCCTCCTCTGGTCCGTCAATCTGGAAATCTATCCTCAGATCTTGATTTTTGGTTCTGAATTTTGAAAATGCGATGATCTCTTTAATGACTTGGAGATCAAGCTATCTCCAATCCAAATCAAATTCAAATTTTCTCCCTTTTATGTTTATCTTGTAGTGCAAGCAACCAGGTTCAAGTAGAAGTCCACCTCTATTTTTAATTAGGATAAGGATCCATCTTATTCTATCCTTCTCCTCCCCTTGATTTGAGTAGCAATTAGGAGTCCTACTTTATCCTTCCTCCTCCTCCCTAGATTTTAAATTAATAATTTAAAATTCAAGTTTAGATTAGGTTAAATAAGATAGAAGCTTCTAAATTACTAAAATAAATTATGCATGTAGGCTTGTGGGCTTTTTGGGCTTTTGGGTTTCAATTGGGCTTCATTTATTTATTCTTTAATTACTCGAGGCCTGCACAATACTAAACAATAAAATGTTACGTAGCAGTGCTTTATAAAAGATAAGTAGGTAAATATGATGATAAATATGCACTTTTGACTACCTATCACACCCCCACACTTATCTTTTTGCTTGTCATCGAGTAAAATAAAAAGAAAAAGAAAAAGAAAATAAAAACTAACCTATCCTAACTCACTTTCCTAAGAATCGCGGTTGCACTTAGCACGTGCAACAAGCCGTTAAACCTTTAGGTTACCCCTAGAGGATGAGTGTTGTATCGTGAGTATTTTAGTAGATTACACCCACAAAATCCATAAAAGAAGAAGAAAATGTTAGTGATTAATTTTTTTATTTTGAAAAAGGAGAGAAATATTTGAAATATGTTTGAAGAAACTAAGCAATCTATAAGTTTTAGGATTAGCATTTTTATTCATTCTTGAACTTAGTCTCTATACAATGATTTGTTATCAATTTTAGGTAAGGATTAATATTGAATTTTATATAGTCTCTTTTGTTACCCTAAGTCATATGCATCCTTGTGAACGTGAATCTTTACTAGGGATTCTTTAACTTGGACTCCCATGCCTCTTTATTATTATTTTATATATATATATTTAATATGTATAACTCATCTAATTTTTTTTGTATAAGTATCAAGACTTCTTGAGGCCCTCATACCTAACGAATTGACTATTAGATGTGTTAGTACATATATAGATAATATATTTTAGTTTTCTTAGGCTTTCTAATTCACCCATGTAGCGAGCCTAAGATTGGTTGCTCCCAAACCGGTCAGTTTTAGGGCACCGGGTGAGAAAACACCCCACGGACTTAAGGACTCGAGTGAACTAGGACACAAAACTACGGACTTTATTTATAAAATCACATTTAGGCGTGAATACTTATGCTTCTTGAGGCACATGTATCCAGCTTAATTAGTGAAATTTTTTATTATTATTTTTTATTTATATTATTTTATATTATTTTTTATTTTATAAGACACAAGAGTCTTTGTCTTAGAATTCTAGATGTGTAAGTGTATTAGATATGCACATTTCATTAAAGTAAAAAATCAAGACTAATTACTTATTCAATTTTTCCTCCTATACCTAAAAATCCAACAATTTATTTTATTTTGACTAAGTTTTTAGAAATTCTAATCATGATTTTCCTAATTCTCAAGATTAACTTGGATTTCTTTCAAAAGATAAGTCAAAATATTGTTTCCTTTTTCAAATATATATATTTTTATTTATTTTTGTTAAGTTAATAACCTAAGGTTAGTGAGTTATATTAACCGCAACCTACAGTTAGTCAATAATCTGTGTTAAAAAAATATTTTTTATTTTTATTTATTTTTATTTTATTTATTTTTATTTATTTATTATTTATTATTTTATTTTATTTTATTTTTTTAAAGTTAAGCGTTAGTACCCTCCCCCACACTTATCTCATGCATTGTCCCCAATGTAGGAATGAAATGTATGAATGCATGAAGTAAAGTGTAAAAAGAGATAAATAATAATAATATACAAATATATGTACAACACATGCATCTCCCTCACCTAGATCTTTTTAGGATTCATCCCTCTAGCTCGTTTCCCATCATTCCAATGGGTTCTCTTTATAGGGCACAATAGGGAGGCTAATGTTTTCATTTTAGCTTTCTTCCTCCCCAGTCTCATCTTCCTTATGCTCTTCTTTCTCATATGTCCACATCTATTATTTAAAAACTGATTACCATCACACCTTTCAGTTGGAACTTCCTCACTATGACTGCCTAGGAATTCTAACTCAGTTTTATACATCTCCTCAAAACTCAGATCAACACTTTCCCCTGGAAGGGTATAATTAACTAAAATATCCCTAATCGGTTCATCCAAACACAAGAGTACTTTTTCAAAGAGTTTTTCAAAGGTTAAATCAATCAGAGGTTCTTGAATTATATTCTCATGCGATATATCTTTGATTACCTCATCAACAGTGAAGACACTCAAATCAAATTTTTTTTTTTAAGGGGAATTTTAAAATTAGAATCTCCAACATGTGTCTTCTCATTAATATAATCGCACTTATCCTTAAATAATTCATCAAGAAATAGAGACTCATTCTCTATACCTTCACTTTCTTCTTTACAATTGTTCTCAATGAAATTTACCTCAAACGTTTGGTCTTTTATCTTACGAGATTGTTTTTCTAGGTTGAAGACATTGACCTCTTTAGTCATGTCTCCAAAGGTGAACCTCATTGATCTATTCCTATAATTTATGATCACATTTGAGAAACGGACGCCCTAAGATAATGGGAGTTTGAGACCTAGGAGTGGATATAGGTTGGGTCTCAAGAACAATAAAATCTACTGGGTAGATAAACTCCCCAACCCAGATAAGGACATCGGTAATTTCTCCTTTGGGAATTTTTACGGACAGGTCAGCTAATTGAATTGTAACTTTAGTCGGACTAAGCTCACCCAACCCAAGTTGTTAGTAGACTGAGAAAGGGAGTAAGTTGATACTTGCTCCCAGATCAAAAATACATGATTAATTGTAGTTTGACCTATTTGTGCAAGAAATGGTAGGGCAACCGGGATCCTTGTACTTGACAGGGATTTGATTAGACAATAGCTCATTAATTTTAGTGGTTAGAAAAATCTTCTTGGGCACATTAGTCTTTCTCTTCTTGGTGCACATGTCCTTAAGAAATTTAGCATAGTTAGGAACTTGTTGGATTGCATCAAGAAGAGGTACATTGATCTTGATTTGATTAAAAATCTCACGTACCTTATCCATTTGTACACTTTGTTTTTAAACCTATTTGGGTAGGGTGCTAAAGGCGTGTGCACATTTTCATCTGACTTGTATTTTTTAGTGTTGTCGGAGTCAAGTTGAGGTGGAGTGGGATTAGGAGAGGTGAATGCTTGTTTTTGAACTTGATGGTGTTGATACTTGGTTATCAACTTATTTTCCCGATCGCAATGTATGAATCAAGTTACATTGGTTCATGTGATCCTCTTGAGCCAAGTGAGCTTGACTAGAATTCATAGGGTTTGTTATCAGTTGACTAGGTAAAGTTCCTTTGGGCTTTTTACTTAGGGAACTAGTTAACTGACTAATTTGGACCTGTAACCTCGATATGGCTTGTCCTATGTTTTGCATGAAAGATGCAAGAATCTTCTCAAAATCGGTTTAGTTCTTTTCAAAGTGGGGACCTTGGGAACTTGGTTAGGAAATATTTGTTGATAATTGGAAAAATAGGGTTGATGGTTGGAGGGTGGGAATTGTTTATTTTGGCTCCATGAGAAATTCGGGTGATTCCTCCAGCCAGAATTGTAAGTTGGAGCGTAGGGATTGTTAGCAGGCCTTGTGAAGGCTGCATTCATATGCTCGGGCAATATTTGATGAGCTAAAAAGATGGGACATTCCTCGAAAACGTGGTCCATGGCTTGACAGTAAGTACAGCCCGCCAAAGGTGTTGGGCTGACTTGGATCACGGAGTCTGGCTCTTTAGTTTCTAGAGCTTCTAGTCTTCGCATTACAGCAGCTAGTTTGGCTTCGGTACCTATGTTTGCCTCAATAGAATAGGCACCTCCTTTAGAAGAGTTAGGGTCATTAGTCCTAAATTTTTCCGGTGTTGGTTCCCATTGAATGGTCTTATCAGCCAAGTCTTCATATAATAACCATCCTTCGTCTTCGTTCTTTTTCAAAAATCCTCCTTGGCACATGGATTCTAATAGGGTTTTCGTTTGATATTCTAATCCATCATAAAGAGATTAGCAAAGTCGTCATTTCTCTATCCCATGGTGAGGGCATTAGGCAAGGAGGTCCTTAAAACGTTCGAAGTACTTCCAAAAAGGTTCATTGGCTGTTTGCTTAAACTGCAAGATATTTTTCCTAATTTGCATAGTCTTGTGAACGGGATAGAACTTCTTCATGAAGGTTTTGACAAAATTATCCCATGATGATATGGAACCGGCTTCTAGACTATAGAGCCATTTCTTTGCTAATTCTTTCAAAGAGAATGGGATAAAACGTAATTTAATGGCATCTACTCCTAGGCTGGGTATTTTCATCATTAGACATACTTCCTCAAATTCCCTTATGAAAAAATATGCATCCTCGGATTCCAATCCATGAAACTTGAAAAGAGTGTTGATGTATTGTGATTTTAGCTCAAATTGGTCATCTCCTACATCGGGCAGCTGAATGTAAGATGGAAGAGAGGTCCTAATTGGATAGAACCTATCTTGCAGTGATGGTGGTTGTGCCATGTGTGAATCGGGTTTCTGTTCGGGAGGTGAACTGTTCCTAGTTAGTCTAGATGTGACTGGGTCTCTCGACCAAGCTGACATGCATTGTTAAATAAGCAAGTTCACCCAATAAATCAAGAAAAAGAAAAATCAAAAATCAAAAATCAAAAATCCTAATCTAGGGTAAGCCTGGACCTAGACGACTCCTAACTTTAAACTGTCTTTAGGAGGTATATTGCCGACCTTAACTACAAGTTAATCGGCCAGGTAGGTTACAAGATCGGTGGGAGGTATCCTTCAAAGACGGGCCTAATTATGCCAAACCATCAACTTTCGAGGTTTCGCCCCTTAATCCCCTACCTTAGACACCGATTTGGCGAGAGTTAATTTTGAACAACTTCCTCCTTCAGCCAATCTACTAATGAGTCCAAGTTAACCTAAGCCAACGTCTAGTCAATTTTTATTTTAGGGTTAGGGTTGTGAGTGCAACGGACATGATTTGTGGGCCAAGGAAGGGTAATGACGTCCCCACCTTATCTTGTTTATGGGTTTTGCCATTAAAGTGATTTAGTGCACGCGTAAAGCAATAAACAAGAATTCACTCAAAAGCAGTAAATCAGCTAAGGGTGCTTCCTAGTCTATATGCAATGCGAACATACCTTGTCGTCAGCACTCTTCAACAAAAATTAAGAAATTTAAATAGACATGTGCCTATGATGCAAGAGTCTAAATTTTTTTTTTAATTAGTCAACTAATAGGTTACTGTTAATTAATTAGCAGTATGCAGGGAATCACAGAGAAAAATTATCAATGCAGCAAACAGAACTTTGTAATTTGTAGCAACCTACAAAAGATCAATTAGTAGTGATCTACTATAGCCGCGGAAACGCTGCAAATGCCGCGTATGCGCGGCTGTTTAGTAGGCTCTGTTGCTCTGCCCTCTAGGGCAGAGGCACAGAGTAGTTATATGTCCTTAACTGCAGCTAGTTTTCCTGTTATCAGATCCTGCAAACAGAAATAAAAAAAACAAAAACAATAATAATTATTTTTTTAAAGAGAATATCATATCGTTTCCTCTCCGGCAACGGCGCAAAAATTTTGATTGAGACGGAAAAATAAGAAAGAGTTAAAGTTAGAAGGCCTTAATCTTGTCTAAATGTAACCGTGTAGTAAGGGCTAGACGGGTCGATCCATAGGGAAGGATGCGATGGAAGCTTTTTGGAACGATTTCTCTAACAGTTAGCTTGGAAAAAGAGATATTGATTGTAATAAAGAAATTTAATTAAGCAGAAGAAATTATAGTCCACTAATCATCTACTACAACCAAAGTATTAGTCTAAAAGAGTGAACATCATATTGAATCCATGAAGAATTATCTACCCTTGGGTTTTGATTGAGAATCAAGAAAGAGGAATAAAAATATTGTAAACCCTAATTAGTGTGCACCAATTAAAATTAAATTGTAGTCCATCCTAATCTCTAAGTATAGCTAAGAAAAATCTTGGTTTAAACTTAACATGATGCTATCAAAGTATTTAAATATGAACTATGAATAACCATTAAGAAGTGCAACCCTAAATTAGTTAAACCTAATTATTTATTCATCTTTAAGAATACCAATTTAATCCTAGGGTTTCTAACAAGTATGGATTTCAATCAGTTCATCTTTTAAACTAAACTTAGGTTGATTGAGAGATTAGCAAACTATAAGTTTAGTTAGTTACTCATACTTTTATTTTTATTTTCAATTTTTATTATGAATGAGAAAAGTTGCATCAAAGTTTAAAGAAGAAAAACAAATAAGCTAAAGCAAAAAAACTAAATTGAATTAAAAAGCAAGAAGAGTAAAAAGAATAAAGAACCTTATTTTATTGGATGTTACCGGCCAATTACAAAGCTCTTCTGTTTCTTCAACAATCTTCTCCTCCAAATAAAAAATGAAATAATACAAGAAAATTTGAAAAGAAAAGAGAATCTAAAGAAACCCTAAGCTTGAGCTTCTGAGATCTGGTCCTTTGTTACTCCGCAAGGGTATTTATAGGAGATTTAAGACGTAGAGTCCCAGGATAACTCTCCCACTAAAACGCGTTGCAAGCTCTATCCATACGGCCATAGAAACGTGGCTATAACCGCGTTTCCATGGCAAAAGCGTGGCTAATGGCCACACGTTTTCTCGCGTGGCCTCCTCTGGTATGTCCATCTGGAAATCTATCCTCAGATCTTGATTTTAGATTCTGAATTGTGAAAATGCAATGATCTCTTTAAATGACTTGGAGATCAAGCTATCTCCAAATCCGAATCAAATTCATATTTTCTCATTTTATCTTTATCTTGTAGTGCAAGCAACCAGGCTCAAGTAGAAGTCCACCTCTGTTTTTAATTAGGATAAGGATCCATCTTATTCTATCCTTCTCCTCCCCTTGATTTGAATAGCAATTAGGAGTCCTACTTTATCCTTCCTCCTCCTCCTTAAATTTTAAATTAATAATTTAAAATCTAAGTTTAAATTAGGTTAGATAAGATAGAAGCTTCTAAATTACTAAAACAAATCATGCATGTGGGCTTGTGGGCTTTTTGGGCTTCAATTGGGCTTCATTTATTTATTCTTTAATTACTCGAGGCCTGCACAATACTAAACAATAAAACGTTACATAGTTGTTCTCCATTGAAAATTGCTATTCATGGGAAAACATACAAAGAGAATCGATGAGTGAAATTACAAGTATTTCTTTGCAGAAAGAAAATTACAGGTAGATCTCCTCTGAGATTTCCGGGAAAATGTGCCGGTAGGAATCTGATCAGCGTGCGATCACTTTATCCCTTTGACGATGCAATTGATCAAGTGATCAAGACTGCCTCCTAATAAGACTCCCTTCTCGCTTGGTTCTGAAAATCAGAGAACAGAAGATCAGTAGAGCCCTTTTGCTAGGAATTCTGCTCTTTTCAAGCCAATCTCCTCTCTATCCAAGGATATCCGTCCCTCCTCTCGTCTGTCTCCACAGGGGGATATTTATAGAAAATATGGGGTGTAACCGCCCCCTTGAATTTAGCAAAGCTGAATCAGTCATTAGCTTCGCGCGAGGCTCACAAATGGCCTTGCCGCGAAGCTTTTTGCAAGCTTCTGGCGAAGCTAGAAGGTTCATGCGAACGTCCTCATACTGTTACGGCTTAGTTGTCTCCACTTAATGTGGGACGAAGTGGGCGGATGTAACCGCCCACTTAAAGTGGCGTTAATCCCACTAAATTAGGGGGGTTCACCCATTAATCCCTCATGGGATTTTGAAATGGTCAACTTGATGACCTGGCAAAGCCTACTGCGGAGCTAGATCATGCGGAGCTGGCTCATAGCTTCAGGCGAAGTTACTTCAGAGCCTCGTGCGAAGCTAAGACTCAGCCCATAGCGGAGCTATGACTTAGCTAGGGATAGAGCTTCTGGCGCGAAGCTCTTGGATCAGCCTCCGGTAGGGCTAAATGGGAAGCTTCATGCGAAGCTGATAGTTTAGCTTCAAAGCGAGGCTATCAAGCTTAGGCGAAACTTTTAGTTTCATGCGGAGCTACAAAGCTTACCTTGGGGTTATGCCCAGGCTAAATATTGAGCTAGCTTAGCGTCTTAGGCCTGCTTGGGTCTCTTCAAAGGTAACTTTGGCTTACTATCTGTGTAACACCCCGCTCCCGGAATACGTACTTAATTGCGTATTCAGATTTTTCGATCGTATTTTTCTATTTGCTTCCTGTATTTTTTTGTATTATGAGATATTTATATGATCGTTTTGTCATGAATTCGGATTCGTGAACTCGGAGTCAGCCCTAGTCTGAACTAGGGACCCGATCCTTATTTATTACTCGATTTGGCCTTTCTGCTATTCAGATTTGACCGATTTCAGTTTCAAACATCGTTTTCCAATATTTTAGATTTTTCATGATTTTCTGAAATTTTCCTGAATTAAGTTGTAAATCTTCAAAACCGGGGTCGACCAATACTGCTGCTCTCGATTCTCGGATTTTTAATTTACAAACGGAATTGAAATTCTAAAGGCTTTCTCATAATTTCTTAAAATCATATTTTCTATCTAAATACTTTTTCTGAGATTTTCAGAATTTATCAAAATCCGGCAGACCCGGTGTAGACCGGTATCGATGGTCGACTTCAGAATTTTTATTATGAAAATGGGATTGAATTTTTGAAAACCGATTTCACCAAACATCTTAAAATAATATTTATTATTTTTGAGAATTTTTGGAAAGTCTTCCAAACTACTTCATTTTTCCGACTTTTCTAGAGTTTTCGGTGTTTTCCCAGATACCGGAATTTTATCCAAATATTATATTTATATCTTTTCTCTTTTTCCCATTTTCTCTCTCCTTTCTCAGACGCGAGTCTCACCAGACTCAGATCTGATTTTAATGCGAAGTTTCGCATTTATTCTGCATTTAATGCACTTCAGATCAACTCTGATAAGTCATCATTACTTTTGTCTTTCTGTTAAACGCGATTCTCGCGTTTGTCTTCAGGACTCAGGCTTCATCTCCGCGTCTGGTTAGTTGGCCTAGACGCGGGTCTCCTTTGCCAGACGCACATATCATTTAAATGGGACACAGGTCCCATTTGATGAAAGGATGGCAATCTTTTTATAATTATTTTCCTCCATTATATAACCACCCCCATTTCTTCCTCTCTCTTTCATTTCTTTTCTTCTTTCTTCTCCAACAGCAAGCCAACGAACCAGCATTCCAAGCTAGCCGCCGTGCCCTCCTTTGGCCGGCCACCCTCCATTTCCACCACCATCTCCACCACCAACTCCTCCACCATTCCCTCCTCCATCTCCTCCTCCATTTCAACAACAACAACGACAACAACACCACCTCCACACCACCTTCTTCTTCCTCTTTTCCACCAAGAAACTCCAAGAAACCCACTTCCACCACCAACTTCACCACCTTCCCCACCACCACCTACACCACCTTGGCCACCACCAACCACGCCATCTTCCTCTCCTCGGCGTGCTCTTTCCAACGGACCTACTCATCGCTCTCCGAAACACCATTTCCAAAACTCCATTTTCACCATTTGAACTAGACTTGCACCCCCCACATATCGCTTGGGCTACCGGTCTCCGGCCAACTCCGGCCAACTCCGACCGCCGGCAACCTGGCCGGCCATCCTCACTCCTTCCCGTCTTCCTTCTTTTCTTTCCTTTCCTTCTTCTTTCTTTTCTTCCTTTCTTTCTTTCTTTCTTCTTCTTCTTTTTCCTTCTTTTTCCATTCCTTCTCTGTTCCTTGTTCTTCCCTGCGTCTTTCTCTTTCTCTGTTCCTGCGTCTCTCTCTCCCCTCTCCATGTACACTATCTCCCTCTCTCTTGTCCTGTCTCTCTCTCTTTCACTCTATTGCTAGACGCGACTCACCCCCACGTTCAAGTAATTCCTTAACGCGATCCTCGCATTCTTGTGTTAACGTGACGCGGGGCTTATGCTCGCGCCTGCGTTGTTCCCGTGTCCTTGCTTGAACGCGGGTCTCGAACCCCGCGTTTGTGGAAATCTACGCGACGCGACTCCCGCGTCTGCGACTCCCGCGTCTTCATTCTCTCTTCTCCTTTTTATTTGAACGCGTTTACGCGTTGGTTCCTGGATTCTGGAGATCG
Organism: Agave tequilana; assembly: GCA_038442645.1. Lineage (NCBI taxonomy): Eukaryota > Viridiplantae > Streptophyta > Magnoliopsida > Asparagales > Asparagaceae > Agave > Agave tequilana. The sequence continues at coordinate 124,718 of JAVJIF010009311.1, read as the reverse complement.
GGAATTTCACAGTATTTTTCATATTTAGACGAGTGTTCTTGCCTTTATTCGATTTTTCCCGCTTCGTCGGGTCGACTTGTATTGGCATTATGTATCACTTAACATGTTACTACTTGATGCATGTTCCTGCTATGTTATCTCTTATCACTTGTCACCTGTTATGACATGACTTGTCACCTGTCTAATATTACCTCCAAGGCATATAACACATGACACCTGATATACTGCTATGACATGACTTATCACTTGTTACCTGCCTGATCACTTTTCATTGGCATGTTAAAACTTGATACCCGTTAAGCTTAACTCTCTACCCATGATTATCACATTACGGGAATGTAGTACTTGATCTCTTGTTATGAACTCCCGTTATGCTTGTTATGTACTCCTGTTATGACCAGTTATGATCCTACTCATTCCCGAAATCTGATAATATTGTTAATAAGCTATAAAAGGATAACTTGCACGGGGAATGGGAGGAAGTGATGGATGCCGGTATGATGCCTTGCTTATAGTAATGGAATACAAAACTGACGATTCGTGTTAGGGGGACTTCAGGCCCCCAGAAGATGCGTGTTAGGGGGATTTAAGGCCCCCAATGGCTGTGTCCCGGGCGGACGGGAACTACTATAAGTATGAGCTATCAGTTCTTCATCAGCTTCCAATAACCAACCTCGACTTACTTATATATGGATGTATATGTGTTGAGATGTACACCGGGACACATACCTAGATATATGGGTCGGAAGAGTAATAATAATAAAATGCCAAGATAATAACTTGTTATGTTGCTCTACAAACTTGGTTATACCACTTGTTTTCGCCACAATTGCATTCATCAGGTTTTACTTCGGATTTCCAGTTTTATAATTATTATACTATACCTATTCATGTCCTGCCTTTCCACTTATATTCTTTTCCACCAGTCTCCTGCTCTTATCTTATCATACCATGAGTAGTTCCTGCTTGATATCAATTGTTGTATGTCTACTTGCTCCTGCATGCCTGTAACCACGACACGGTTTTCAATGCATGTTTATGATTCGGATTTATCGATACACGTGTGCTTATCTATGCTCGCCATCTGGCTTTCGCATCACCACTCGCCGGGGAGTTCTGACTCCTCTGGATCCTCATGTCCAGGTTTTGAAGCTTGGAGCGTGTGGATTCTCCCAGTTGCTGATCATAGTGGCGCAGCGGTAGCGTGGATCTTCAGCAGACCGTTCAGAGCCCATCCTTCCAGGCCCCCTTATTCGGCTCTAGAGTTTTCCTATTATGACTCTGAGTCTCCTTTTGTACTGTTCACACTTGTACATCTCCTCGTATTCTCGCATTTGCGCCATATTGGTGATGTAATATTCTTGTAATATTTGTCACATCCGGTGATAACTTTGTAATTGTACTCATGTGTTGGAATGTATAATGCACCACGTGCTTCCGTACTCTGATTCTTGCCTGTACTGATGCTTAGCGTATATATGTGAGGGTATTTCTGACCTGCATATATACGTCGCAGTGACGTCCCCGTACCCGCGGGATCGGGGCGTTACAATCTGCTTTACTGAATTAGTAATATCCGTGTCGCTGCCTCATTTCTGGCCATCAGCTTGTCTTCGACTTATCTTTTGTAGATGTCGATAAGTTAGATGTCGTTCAATCCGGTTCAAGATGAATGCGGGAGTCCTGTCTTTTTCGAGGGCCAACAAGACCCCCTTCAAAATTTTCGTGAATCTACAATGTAATGGTTCAGATTTCAAAATACTTTGAACTTCTTTAATTGACGATATGTGAATGTGAACGTCACCTTGATGGTTGAGCTCAATTTCGCTTTTAGCCCCGCTTTCGGGCTGGAATAGTTTGCCGAGGAATTGACAACCCGCTTCCGTGTTGCTCCGCGCTTCTAGGTATCTTCGCCTTTGGGCTTCCTGAAGTAGTTTCGCTTCAAATCGGGTTGGAATGTGAGCATTGGCCTCATGCCCGCTGTGCTGGAGCGACGTTCCGTTCTCGAGGATAACCGCTTTTGTGAGTTACGAGGGGAATTGCTCCTTCTTTCAAGGTTTGAATAACTTCCCTTGCATTTACGAGGGAGATTATTCCCTTTCTCCAAAGTTCAAAATAACTTCATGTGCATTCCTGAGGGAGATTATTCCCTTTCTCAAGGTCAAGCATTTGAATGTGTTAACTTCGCCTGTTCCTCCAAGTTTGAAGTGGTAGCGGCGTAGTCAGGCCACGAGGCCTATACATAGGATTCTTATAGTCCTTCTCAGAGAAACATACTCCTCTCTTTCTAGGAGGTTTGTTTATAACTCCTCCCCATTGCTCAAGCAAGGAGACTGAGATCCCTGTATTAGTGAGGACTCTCACTTTGGTTATTACCTGATCAAAAACTGGTTAGCTTGGCCATCCAGTGACTTTAGAGAGTTTATCTCCCTTAATTTTCTTAGCCTTATCATTATCTTAGGGATTAAATTCCCTTGGTCTCTGTATTTGGCTGACTTTCAGAGAAGGGTATCAGCCCTATTTTCAAGCTTCTCGGCGAAGCTAGTATTCTTGCCTCATCAGACAAAGGATCTTTCCACGCGAAGTCCCTATTAAATCTGTCATATAGGCAAGGTTTGAGACTTGGCCTCTTCAAGGTTGAGCCAGTCTTGCCATATAGGTGGGGTCAAGACAGCGTCTGGGCTAGTCTGGCCTAGCCATATAGGCGAGGCTAGGACTTGACCTTTTTAAAGCTTGTCTGGCCTAGCTGTCTAGGGCGGGGCTAAGACTTGGCTTTTGCTAGGGCGGTTTGCCGTGCAAGCGAGGCTATCCTCTGCTTAGCTGAAATCTATTTTCAAGGCACAACTGGGCTGGATCTGGATAGCTTCGCCCAAAGAATAAAACTTTGACTTAGTATTTTGTCCCTCCCTATAAAACTTTAATTAATGCTAACTTGTTTCTTGTTTGCATTGCAGTGCACTGTGCTTCCAATTCTTTCGTCCTGATGAAGGAGAATAAAAACTTGCCCCTTGATTTTCAAGTTGAAGCTTTGATCATAAGCAGGAGGAACATGTTAGAGCAGCTAATGTGCGTTCCAATAAGAGGCTGGTGGTCGCTTATCCAAGATGATCCACTTCAGGAAGGGGCTGGTAGTCGCTTATCCGAGATGATCCACTTCAGGAAGGCGGACGTCAGCAGTAAGGTCTCGGATCCTTCCTTTGCCAATTTTATTTAAGGAAGATCCAGCTTTCTGGTGGCAACTAATCTCTTGCCAATTTTGATTATAGAAGATCCAGCTCCTTGATGGCAACCAATCTCTTGCCAATTTTCATCAAAGAAGATCCAGCTTCCTGATGGCAAAATCTGCCAATAAGCGAAGGATTACGGCCTTGTACGGGAGGAAGACCTTTCTTGTCCAATTGGGATGGTTTATCACCCTGAAAGTTGATAGGACAACTTGTTTACCTTTGGAACAATGATTCTGTTGTATGAAAGACAATCTTAATGTACCGATGTATCTTCCCTTTTGAATCAATAAAAATTTTACTTTTTGCTCATCTACTTTGCTCTCCTTCTTTTCCTTTTGAATTTCGAAGGCAACTGGAATGGACTGGCCTAGGTAAAAAGCTCTTAGCAGAGCGAACCTTCCAGCGAAGTTGAGGATGGATCTCCAGCTAAGTTAGAAACGAGCTCTCAGCGGAGCTAGCGCAAAGTTTCCTGCGAAGCTGAAGATGAACTTTCAGCGAAGTTAAAGCCCAACTTTTGGCTAAGTTACTCAAGCGTTGCGCGAAGTCACAACGGAGCTAGCCCTTGGCGGGACTGAAGCAAGGCTTCTCGGGGAAGGCGCTTAGCATCGTTTCAAATTAATTTGAAACGACCGCCTGCGCTCCTTTTGAGGAGGCGAAGTTAGACATTTTTATGTCTATAAAAGTCCGATGGGCTGAAAGAGAAGATTACCTTCTCTTAAAACCAAATTTTCAGAGAGCGAAACTCCCTCTCTCTTTCTTCTTCTTCCTCAGTCTGATTTTCAGAACTTCACAGTGTTGGCCCAAAGGCCTTCCACTCTAGTTTTGATGATGATTAACTCATGTAGTTATGTTTACTAATAATCTTGTGTTGTTTAAGTTTCAGATCATTAACCAAGATATTAGTTGGTGATTAGCTTCAACAAGGAGTTTAGAAGCTTTTCTTGGTGATTCCGGTGCCAAAACTTAAAGATCATTCCTTTGCACTTGGTGGATCACGGTTTGGGAGCAAGTCTACTTGAAGATGGAAGATCATCAAGAATACTTAGGTATCCTAGTTTAGATAGTGTGTTTTAGATCCATTTGTAAAGCTTAGTATAGTTGATATGCTCAAGTGCACAAACACACACGTTTTTATGTTTTAGATTTGGTTTTCATGATTAATAGATCAAAACAAGTTTACTTTATTCTTATGTATATTAGATATGTTCTAAATATACATACATGCTTTAAACTTGCTAGACAAACTTATTTTGACTATCCTATTCATGTTTTGGAAAAATCAAGTTTGATAAAAATACAAGTGTTGGTTTTGATAAAATTTGCAAGACTCAAAATGAATTGATATGATTGATATATGTCTTGAAATTTTTATCACTTGTTTGTGTTTGAATATAAAATGTTAAAACAAGTTTTATGGGATTTTCAGAAAAGATAAAAGATTTTTATAAAATATTTTTCCCAGTTTTTCTGACCCAGGTTTGTGCTGACAGGCCGGTCGGTCGACCCGGACGGTCGACCGCACCATGGGGCCGGTCGACCCATAGGGTCGACCGACGTGCACAGACGTGCACGTCTGGCAGACACAAACTCGGTCGACCGTACGGGTCGACCGGGTCTGAGAGCAGAGCTCTCTGTTTATTTGGGTCGACCGTGCCGGTCGACCGTGGTTGCCCAACGGTCACATTTCTGACCGTTGGCGGTCGACCCGGGCGGTCGACCGGTCGCCTGTCAGGCTGCCAGCTCAGCCTAACGGCTAGTTTTCTGTTGGGCCTATATAAACCCCAATTCTTTGGGATTTTGGCCAAGGTTTTACAAGAGAAAAATTCTCAGTTTTCCAGAGTTTAAAACAAGTTTTTAAAAGAGTTTTTGGGCTTTAAACTTCTCATCTTTATTGTTTTTGGGTTTTTGGAAAATCAAAGAAAACTAGGGTTTTGGGAGATTGTATTGATTTTCATTTTCTATCTTTTACAAGAGATTTCTCAAGTAGTTTTTCTTTGTTGCTTGTTTTTAAAAACACCTTGATTCCACACTTGAGCTATCACCTATCCTAATCTATTAGGATCTTTGTTTTGTGAAAAAGAGAGAAAAAGAGAAGTGTTTGAGGTTAAGCCTCTAAGTTGTAAACCCTCCTTTATTTGTGTATCCCTCTTTGGTAGAGGTTGATCGGAGTGGTGTTTGGATCCCTCTTCGGTAGAGGTGATTGTGTTTGTATTGGCTACGGGCCTTATCCCTCTTCGGTAGAGGTGGATTGTGGTTGTATAGCCTCGGTGGCTTTGTAAGGTTGAGAGAGGAGTTCGGTACTCCTATAGTGGATTGGAAATCCTACACGGTGGTGTAGGCGGGGATGTAGAGCTAGGGGCTCGAACCTCGAAACATATCTTGTCTTAGCGTTTGATCCAATATCTCTCAACCCTCTCTCTCATTTAAATTGTGCAAAGTATCATTCATAACATCATATCATATTTGCTTGTGTTGAGCATAATTCATATTGCCATATCATATCTATTTGCTTGTATTGCCTTGCATCTTTCATATTGCTCATTCTTATATGCTTGGTTGTTTGTGTGTGCCTCACTTGTACCTAATCAACAAGAGCTTCACATAACACCTCAACCCATTCAAGGGGAATCAAGAGGAGGTAGTCCAGAGCCCTTCACGGGGAATTCGGCTATACTTGTTGGTTGTACTAAGTGTGTTGCAAGATTTGCATTAGCTTCCGCATTTAGCGCACTTAGTTTTGCATTTAGTTCTAGATTAGCATTTACACCTATTCACCCCCCTCTAGGTGTTTTTCAATTGGTATCAGAGCTAGTGCTCCTGATATTAGGCTTAACATCCTAGGAGTGAGATCCATTTGGTTGCTAATCTATTGTTTGCATTTGCTTGTTTGCACACTCATATAGTTTGCCATGGACTTCATGACCCCACCTAGCTTTGATCCTTCCAACATTGTTGTTTGGAAGTATAGGATGTCCATGTACCTAAAGACCCTAGATTTGCATGTCTTTCTTGCGGCCACCAAGAAATGCTATCTTGGAGATCGCAATCATATAGGGGCCAATGCACAAGCCCTTGAGGCCATTAGAAGCACACTTCCTAAAGATTATCTTTTGCGTGTTTCTAACCTTGATTCCGCTTTTGTAGTGTGGAACAAGTTGACAACCGCCACCACCTCCGAGCTTCAATTGCAAATTCAACAAGAAGAGGAATCTAGTGGAGAATCCGAGCCACAACAATGCTATACGGTCCAAGGGAATGACTCCCTTGAGGTACACTCGGAAACCCACTTAGATAGTGATGATTGCTCTAGTTCTTCATGTAATGATTATGTTAATCCCCATGCTTTGAATGAAGAACTATCTATTGTGTGTGAAAAACTTATTGAAAAATATAAGATTTTGAAAAAAAAAAGTCTAGGTCTTGAAAATGAAAATAAGAGTTTGCATTCTAGACTTAACAATGTTTTGCAAGAGAAGGTTGAGGTCTATAATGAAAGGGATTCATTGAGATCTCAATTAGAACTTGCACTTAAAGAAAATAAAGTTTTAAAATCTAAAAATGATTGCCATGTTATTTTGAAGAAAAATGAAAATTTGTCTTCAAAAATTGATTTTGTTTTAAAAGAAAATGTTGCTTTGAAAAATAAGATTATTTCAATTTCAAATGATTTAAATGTTTGTTTAAAGAAAAACATTATTTTGCAAAATAAGATGGATGCACATGTTTGTCATGCTAGTGTAGCTTCTTCATCTAGTCTACCTAATGCATGTACCTCTTCTTCTAAGATTAATGATGATATTTGTATGTTAAAGAAGAGAGTAGATTGTTTGGGCTCCACTATGAGCCAATGTGCCATGAACCATACACGTTTGGAATCCTTAGTTCGAAAGAAACAAGTTCCATCCTTTATGCATGCACACCCTCCACGGCATACACATGCTTCTCACGGACACACCCATCACCATATGTATGCTCATGTGTACACTTGTACACATTGTGGACGTAAGGGCCACCTTGCTAAATTTTGCTTTGATCGTATACATGATGTAAATTTAGCTAAGAATTTTTTTGGGTTAGAGAAGGTACTAACCCCCATGAACCCAAGAAGATATGGGTACCAAAGACCACCCCTCCTATTTTTAATGTAGGTGTGGGCTCTCACATGACGTGAGAGTAGCCGTACCTTGGAGTGGATGCGTTCCGTACTTAAAGGAAATCAATTGGATGCATCACTTTCAAGGGAAGATTTGGTGGAAATGACCACCATGTTTTGGAGACAAGGAGAGTTGCCTTCTAGGTTTTGGTAACAATTCCTAACTCCCATTTATTGTTTACATGCTTTTCATGATCATATGTTTATAGCATGTTTTTGATGTTTGTTGATTACTATGAAAATGCCATGCTTATTAGATTAGTGATATACATGTTTAGTTATTTTGAGACACCCATGTTTAATATGGATAAATTCTTTTGTGTTCTCACTATATGGTTGCTATTGCGTATATCATACTTCTAATGACATGTGGATATTCATAATAATTATGTTTTTGCTTATCATGTTGACTTTTATTTTGTGTTTTGATGCTTCATGTTAAGATTACTTGTTTAGATGTTAGTTTTCACTAAAACTAGGTTTATACTTGTGCATATAGTGGGTCACAAATAAATCTATATATGTTTGAGCTTGAACGCTTATTTGAACCCATTAAATGTGCTAGTATAGTCTAGTTTTGATGATTCATACATTTTAAACTTGTATTCTCACTTTTGATGTTGTTTTATGATTGTGGGTTTCACTTCATGTATATGTTTGTATTGCCAAACTTTAAGATATACATGTATACCCTTTGAGTCATTTGCCTTTCATGCAAATCTATATATGGACTCTATTGTGTTTAGGGATATGTATGTATACTTATTGTGTTGACAATTCATACATATACCTTGAAATGAAAATTTGTTTTAATGAAATTTTTTTTGTGTTTATATTTAACTTCATGTATATGTCTATCTTGTCCAAACTATCAGATATACATGTTTACCTTTTGAGCCACGTGCCTTAATGCATATATTTTTGTGGACTCGTTGTGTTTGGATATGTATGTATACTTTAGTTTGTATTAGACATACATATGCCTTGAAGATTAAATAGTTTAGATAATTTTTTTTTGTTCTCATGTTTTCATGTTTAAGGAATAATTGAGCTTAATGAAAAATTTTCATGATTATGATATTCACACTTTATTTGTACACTCACTTTCTATATTTACTCATGTTTTGTTTTCATGAGTCATATTTATGCCTAATTGAATTAGAGTGTTGATTATCTTGTGGATTTCATGTTTTATGAAAAACTATTTTGTTTATTCCTTGCTTGAAGATTTCGTACTAGTTAACAAAATTTTTCATTTTAACTAGTTCATGTTCTTCGTTGTGTTATGAGGTATACACATGCTTTTTATTGTTATGTCAATTGGTATCATTGAACTCTTTCAATTGGTATCATTTTGATCCTTTTGTATACTCATATTTGTTTATTGTGTATGTATATTTTCTTTTGGTATCATCTATTGGTGGTTGGTACTCATTCTATTTCCTACACATATACTTGTTTTATTTGTGCTATTATATCTCTATATCTTAAGCACAAATCTTGTTTATGCTAGAGCTTGTATCTCAACTTTATTTCAATTGATTTAGTTTTCAATTGGTATCTTATTACAAGCCTAAGCATAGTTTATGTTGGTATTTCATAAAGGGGGAGAAAATTCGATTTTCATATTTCAATTGGTATTTAGTATTCCACTCCCTTACTTTATGATAGAAAATAGTCATTTCAATTGTTTATTTGGCTTAAAAAGAAAAATACTATCTTTTGATATCAAGATGTCTTATGTTTTAAAATTGGTATCTCAAAATTTTGTTTAGAAAAATACAAAAGTTTTGATTTATATTGACTATATGCAAAGAGAGCTTAACATCTCTTCTACATATAGATTCATGTTGAGTGTATCTTATATTGAGAGCTTAACATCTCTTCTTTATGTGGTACACGTGTGTAGGGGGAGCTTCACATCTCCTCTTATGCATTACATAATGTGTGTTATGTGAATTAGGGCTTAACATCCCTCTTTCATGTAATGCATATGTGTAGGGAAGCTAACTTAACGTCTTCCTCTTCATGAATGTATATAGCATATACCATTTGTTGATTGATCTTTGTTTACTTTTAATTGGTATCAAGATGCTTCATTGACATATTTTCAATTGATATCATGTTTTTAAAGTCACCCCTTATTGACTTTGTTTTTGTTTTAGACAAAAAGGGGGAGAACATTGTTTTTATTGTTTTGATTGACAAAAAGGGGAAGTAAGATTTTTACCCCTCATTTTATTTATTGTTTTGATTGTTTACCCCTTTGTTGATGATTGACAAAAGGGGGAGAAAGATTTTGGTTTTGTTTGAGATTTATATATGCATAGTTATGTTTTTTGCATATATTAAGTTTAATATAGTTTAATGTATGTTAATTGGTATCTAGAGCATGTTTTGTTTTTGAACATTTCATTGGTATCTAGAACCTTTATTGTTTATGCATATTTATGCATTCATGTTTAAGAGCCTTCATTGCATACTATTATGTTTATTTGGTTATGCATGAGTTAAGGGGGAGCTTCCTTGAAGCTTAACTTTAATCCATGCATATATAACTCCATGAGTTTTGTCATCATCAAAAAGGGGGAGATTGTTGGCCCAAAGGCCTTCCGTTTTGATGATGATTAACTCATGTAGTTATGTTTACTAATAATCTTGTGTTGTTTAAGTTTCAGATCATTAACCAAGATATTAGTTGGTGATTAGCTTCAACAAGGAGTTTAGAAGCTTTTCTTGGTGATTCCGGTGCCAAAGCTTAAAGATCATTCCTTTACACTTGGTGGATCACGGTTTGGGAGCAAGTCTACTTGAAGATGGAAGATCATCAAGAAGACTTAGGTATCCTAGTTTAGATAGTGTGTTTTAGATCCATTTGTAAAGCTTAGTATAGTTGATATGCTCAAGTGCACAAACACACACGTTTTTATGTTTTAGATTTAGTTTTCATGATTAATAGATCAAAACAAGTTTACTTTATTCTTATGTATATTAGATATGTTCTAAATATACATACATGCTTTAAACTTGCTAGACAAACTTATTTTGACTATCCTATTCATGTTTTGGAAAAATCAAGTTTGATAAAAATACAAGTGTTGGTTTTGATAAAATTTGCAAGACTCAAAAATGAATTGATATGATTGATATATGTCTTGAAATTTTTATCACTTGTTTGTGTTTGAATATAAAATGTTAAAACAAGTTTTATGGGATTTTCAGAAAAGATAAAAGATTTTTATAAATATTTTTCCCAGTTTTTCTGACCCAGGTTTGTGCTGACAGGTCGGTCGGTCGACCCGGACGGTCGACCGCACCATGGGACCGGTCGACCCATAGGGTCGACTGACGTGCACAGACGTTCACGTCTGGCAGACATAAACTCGGTCGACCATACGGGTCGACCGGGTCTGAGAGCAGAGCTCTCTGTTTGTTTGGGTCGACCGTGCCGGTCGACCGTGGTTGCCCAACGGTCACATTTCTGACCGTTGGCGGTCGACCCGGGCGGTCGACCGGTCGCCTGTTAGGCTGCCAGCTCAGCCTAACGGCTAGTTTTCTGTTGGGCCTATATAAACCCCAATTCTTTGGGATTTTGGCCAAGGTTTTTACAAGAGAAAAATTCTCAGTTTTCCAGAGTTTAAAACAAGTTTTCAAAAGAGTTTTTGGGCTTTAAACTTCTCATCTTTATTGTTTTTGGGTTTTGGAAAATCAAAGAAAACTAGGGTTTTGGGAGATTGTATTGATTTTCATTTTCTATCTTTTACAAGAGATTTCCCAAGTAGTTTTTCTTTGTTGCTTGTTTCCAAAAACACCTTGATTCCACACTTGAGCTATCACCTATCCTAATCTATTAGGATCTTTGTTTTGTGGAAAAGAGAGAAAAAGAGAAGTGTTTGAGGTTAAGCCTCTAAGTTGTAAACCCTCCTTTATTTGTGTATCCCTCTTTGGTAGAGGTTGATCGGAGTGGTGTTTGGATCCCTCTTCGGTAGAGGTGATTGTGTTTGTATGGCTACGGGCCTTATCCCTCTTCGGTAGAGGTGGATTGTGGTTGTATAGCCTCGGTGGCTTTGTAAGGTTGAGAGAGGAGTTCGGTACTCCTATAGTGGATTGGAAATCCTACACGGTGGTGTAGGCGGGGATGTAGAGCTAGGGGCTCGAACCTCGAAACATATCTTGTCTTAGCGTTTGATCCAATATCTCTCAACCCTCTCTCTCATTTAAATTGTGCAAAGCATCATTCATAACATCATATCATATTTGCTTGTGTTGAGCATAATTCATATTGCCATGTCATATCTATTTGCTTGTATTTCCTTGCATCTTTCATATTGCTCATTCTTATATGCTTGGTTGTTTGTGTGTGCCTCACTTGTACCTAATCAACAAGAGCTTCACATAGCACCTCAACCCATTCAAGGGGAATCAAGAGGAGTTAGTCCAGAGCCCTTCACGGGAAATTCGGCTACACTTGTTGGTTGTACTAAGTGTGTTGCAAGATTTGCATTAGCTTCCGCAATTAGCGCACTTAGTTTTGCATTTAGTTCTAGATTAGCATTTACACCTATTCACCCCCCTCTAGGTGTTTTTCACACAGTTCTTTATGGCTCCCAAATGACGAGCAGGCAAAAAGGCAGCAACCTCTGCTAAGGAGGCGCCCTCTCCTCCCCCGGTCATCGAACGCCCCATTGCGGGTAGGGATTTTTCCCTCTTATCCAGAGATTTTCATCTCTTTTTGAAGCCATTTACTGGCTACCTCATGGTGAATCCGGAGTGATTCACTGTGATCCAGTGATCTCAGGGAGTCGCTCTCCCTTAATTTATCTTTACCGAATTTTTAGGGGATTTAATTCCCCTTAATTTCTCAACTTGAAATTTAGAAACCAATGGTTTCTTCTCTCACTTCTATATGAAGCCTAGTCCTTGGAGCGGTTCACATTCTGTCAAATGACAGGATGCGAAGTTAACTCTAGAGGCGTAGCTGGAAAGAGAACTTTAAAGTCCTTTGAACAGTTTTGGCACAAGTGTCTTTTCAGCGAAGTTAGCCCTTGGGGCTTTTTCGCATTTTGTTCAGCGATAGAACATGAAGCTAAACTCCCAAAGCAAAGCTAACACTTAGAGATTTTCTGTACTCTACCTTCGTGCAGGATGCGAAGCTGAGCTTCAGGGTGAAGCTAATGCTCGGCTAGCTTCGCTCGGAGAGGGAAGCTATGTCTTAGCAATTTTCTTTTTGCTTTAGCTTTTCTCTTCTTTTTTTTTTTGGTGGCTAATGGACTAATATAGTTTCTTCTTCCTTTACAGTGCACTATACTCTGGGTCCTTTGAACAGTCTCTTTGAAATAGCCAAGGGATTGAATGGCAATGTTAGCTTGCAATTATAGGGGCAAGCCCACTATTCAGTGAGCGGAGCGTTCCTGGCCGGGATGCCCTGATCTACGCCAGAGATCAGCGTACCATGAGGAGCATCTTAACTACTACTTCCCTCGAGGATTATGACTGAAAAATTTATCAGAAGTCCGACTTCATGTTTGGGGATGCAGCGCCTGACACCGATCATCAGCTGCTGGCCGGGGACGGGCAGTGGATCTTCAATCTAGATGGCGAGAGGTATTACCTTCCATCTAGCAAGCGTCATTTACCGCTGTCTTTCTTCCAATGCATGACGAGGCCTCGGAAGATGAAGTGGTAAGTGACTCGGACCACTGACTCCGTTCATGTGGGGAAATTGATTGCTACGCCTCACGGTTATACAAGAGCAGGTCCTCCTCGCTATATATTGGGTCTTCACCCTGGAAACATTCTCTAAGATATCCCGGTGGGAGGAAATCCCACTATGGCTTAAACCTTTGGAAATTAGTTGTTCAAAGTCCATGGCAACTATCCAGCAATGGATTTCAGGACCCCAGGCTGGATTCATCCCCCCACGGCCTGGTGGAGGAACTTGACCCTATATGTCTTGGCCCATTTTGAAGAGGATTTGGAAAGGCTGGGACTTTACGAGGCTGTCAGGGCAACCTGCTATGGCATTCAGATGAGCGTAGCGAACTTCTACGCCATCTTCGAGTTATACTGTCCTGCTACAGGGACTTTCTTTATCCCTGTAGGCGAATTGGGCATGGCTTTGCACGGGATGTGGGAAGTCTCTGCTCTGAGATGGGATCTCTCCATTATGAAGAATACTTCCCATATGAGGCGGAATTGGCACCTCTGGAGAAGCAGGAGCCGCCCTGTTCGAGACTTACTGAGAGTTAATGTGCCATTTTTACATTTGTTCGAGTGCGCATGGGGGCCATAAGGGAGCTTCGAGTAGTTCAAAGAGCTGGGGGAATTATTTATTCACCAACTTGGAAGATGCTCTTGAAGCGGCTCACTACGGGGTTGTAGACGAGGACATTTTTCAGAGGATGCAAGAACATTCCCAGGGAGATATGGTCATGAAAGAAGATGATGGTATCTATGAGAAGGGTGACATTCTCAAGAGTTTCCATCATCAGGCTCGTCGACTGATGTCCCAGAAGGCACTTTTAGCTGGGTTTTTATTAGTTTGGTTGAAGAGATGTGTGGTGCCATCTCCTTCTAGCGACGCTATTTTTCTGACTGTTTTATTGCCGGCCATTCGTTTAGTCCACGGTCGCTCCCTTGGACTTCTCCCGGTAATGGTATGTTGTATACAGCGGGGCCTTTGTGCATTGACGGAGGCTTTCTGCAGGCCACCAACGACGAAAAGGGGGAAGGGCACTATCTTGCCCCGTGATGGACCAAACCCCAGGATCGGCCTGCCATACACCTATTTGATGGCATGGTTCGCTCTTCACTGCCCTGCTATTATTCAAGCTAGGGAAGAGCTTCCAGAAGGCGTTCGCATGGCGCTTAATCGTCGATTATAGGGATCTTCATGGTTGCGAACCTATATGGCCGCGGTCCATAAGCTGCTGTGTCGGTACGACGTTTATAGTCTCTTCTGGTGCTTCCCCTACATTCGCGATGCAGGCTATGATGAAGAATGCAAGGATGTGGGGGATGGGAAGACATCACTGAGTCGAAGGATCTTTGAATGGCTGGTTAGCATCCGGCCATCTCATCTGGTGTACAGGAGCGGGGATACTTGCTATTTGGAGCCTTATGTCCCAAGTCGATTTGTTCGTCAGTTCGGGTATGACCAATTCTATGTTGGTAACCCGAATACTAGTCTGGCCTTCATGGGAAGCCTTATTGATTATGCTCGTGCCTGGCGGTTCTTCATCACTGGCTGCACTGAGGCACGGCTGTGCATGCCATTGAGGACCCCAAATCTTCTGACGACTTTAGAGTTCTATCAGTTGTATAGGACTTCAAACTCCGTGCCTACCGGATTTTCTATCAACTCTTTTGGTGTGAAGTTGATTTCTCAATGGCTAAAGCAGAAAGTCACCGAGAGGGGTGAAGGCAAAAGGGTCCGGGTGCCAGGCCTCCCGGAGTTCGTTGCCACTGTCGATAGTGAAACTTCGAACGCAGAAAGTCCCCATTTTGAAGGAGTCGTAGGCGCTGAGGTTCCACCAGATGCTCCTGGTGGGGTGGGCACTGGAAGACGTGGAGGTGAAAGAGGTGGAGGAAGAAAATCCCGACGTCCACTTCAAATGAAAGCAGCAAGGTGGGCCCCGTAGGAAAAGGGTAGTGAAGAAACCTCGTCGCTACACTCCCACCATTATTGCAGAGAGCGAATCAGCTGCAGTGCCTCCTCCTTCTCCTGTCCCATTAGTTATTAAACTATCGGCGCAAAAGCAGATGACTGATAAAGCTGTTCCCAACCTGGGTAAGACCAGTTTCACCCGTTTTTCTTCTCTTTTTTTCTTGACTTGTACTTATATATTTCATACAACTCATTCGTTTATCCTACGATTTAGGAACCGAGACTGCAAGAGAATTAGGAGTCGAGACTGCAGGAGAACAGGGGGATTATTATGATCCCCTGTTTACTTGTAAGGAAGGTGACGAGGCTAGCTACTTCGTCGTCTCAGAAGATTCCAGAGTTGACGCGGCTGATGTCGGTCCTTCGGGTGCTCGGGCCTCGAAAGAGAGTCCCCTAGCCTCCAGCTCTATAGGATGGACCACAGAGGCTTCGACGAGCGGAGGTGAGCCATACATCCCTCATGTATTTGTCAAAGTCTTTTCTATGGAGTCCAGTGGAATTAACGTTGCCATTGAGGAAGTCCAGAAAGAGACTGTTACTAAGGCAGTTGAGGCGGTATCGCCTCTTGGTAATACTTTGATCTCTTGTAAACAATTCTCTCCTGATATTCGTTATGCCTTGTTTCAATAAAGTCCTTTCACAGGTGTTCCACCGTTGGGTGCATCAACTTCACGGGGACCGACTGATCTTCCCGAGGGAATCAGGGGCGAGGCCAGTACTTCAGCCGCAATGGATATTGTCGAGTTGGATGCTTTGTATCATGACCTGCCATCTTATCAACCTGAGCCAGCTAGTGGAGTTAAAGAGGCTGATAAGACAGTGGCTATAGAACTACTCTCACTCCCAGCTGGATCAGTAGGTGAAATGCCAGTGGTTTCCTTGACGCTGCCTATCCTGACAACCACTGGGCTGAGGATAATTACCAGCCCTACGTCTCTGACACTGGTTGTTGAGCCAGTTCTTTTTGAAGTAGTCACCAGTCCTACTTCTATTGTGGCCAGTGTGTTAGTTTCAATAAAAACTCCTCCTCGATCACCGACGATTCCTTGTCCTCCTTCTGCCAGTGTTTCTGTCACTTCCTCAACTATTATGACCATGAAACCAGTGGAAGCTTTGTCTTCAGGTACTACTCATTCACCGGGAGTAGTTGAAGCTGAGCAAGAATTTATGGATGAGATAGTTGACAGCTTCTACAAGAGCTTGGAAGCGATCCGTTGTTTTGGTCTTGAACGGCTCGACTACCTCATTTTTTACTTTGAAGGTGGTCCTTTCTCGAAATTTTGAAAGCATTCGAGACTTTAGAGGGGATGACCAGGCTGCTGCATTAGAGCTTCTGGTGGAAAGGCTCGAGAGGGATGTAGACGAATGGCGCCGTCTCAGCAATTAAGATTTGGACTCCTTAGTTAATGAACAACTTGAACGTCTTGCTGCTCAGATGCGTGAAGCCCACTTTGCAGCACAGGAAGCAGCTAAGGCAATATTTTTAGATTTAAAATCCTTATAGGCAAGAAAAGTAGAAATTGGAGATGTCATAGATGCTTCTAATAGTGCTCTTCTCGACGCTGAGGATAAGATTGAGAAGGCCAAGGAGATGATCAAGAGAGCCAATTTTCTTTGTCCAAGGCTGAACTGGTGCGTCTTGAGGAGATTGCTCGGCTAGAGCAACTCAAGGCCCAAAATGACGAAGTCCTGCAATAGGAGTTAGCACAGAGGGCAACTTTGGCTAAAATTGAGGCTCGTCTGTCCCAGACAGCGAACTTTAATGAGGCCGCGTTGAGATCGCAGGCATTCATCAGAGCTGCTGAAGAGAGGAAGAATAGGCTGGCCATCCTTGAAGAACGGATCAAGTCTTATGAAGCACCTTCATAGCTTGTAATCCATGTATCCCCCTTTTTGAATCAATAAAAGTAATATTATTTGACTCGTCTATAGTGTTTCCAACTTGCTTTGTCTTCTGAGTTTACAATTCTTACTTTCAAGTTGTCCTACAACCCTCAAAAAGAAAGGAAATAATAGTATAACTAATCTAGTTAGAGGTGATGGACTGATAGGAATAGTTACTAAATAAATTCGAGAAATGGCTCGACTCAAATCATGTTGAGATGAGGATGGAAAAGAGTGAGCTTGACAATCTTTACTGTTCAGAGGTAACATAACAGATTAAAGATCATCAAATTTATGAATGAAGCCTGGGATTTGCCAATTAAAAGCGACAAACTAGACGTGAGAAATTTTTGCCATTCAGAGGTGATGACTTGAGCATGATGACAAAATGGAGATGAACCCGATTTTAGGGACCCGTCTATTCAGAGGTGATAAACTGGACGTGATAGACAAAGACACACTAACTTTGAATCCGCTGCCAGAGGTAGTCGAACTTGGCAGCTAGTCCACAAGGGACTGCAAAGATAGATTGGATCACGGTCCTGTTGGTTCAGAGGTGGTTGACTGGACATGACCAACTAAGGGACCTCAGATTCGCAATCTGCTGTTCAAAGGTTTAATGTTAACATGACAGCAAGATCTCCTGACCTTGATAGAGGGAAGGAGGACAAAGTTATGGACTTATCTGTTCAGAGGTGGTGAACTGGACATGACAGTTGAAGTACCATAAGAAAGAGAGATCTAGGTACCCGTCGGTTCTGAGGTAATATGGACATAACCGATTGGGAGTTGCTAGATTCAGAACCCTGCCGTTCAGAGGTGACGAACTGGACATAACGGCAAAGGAATGGTCCCTACTGGACTGAAAGATGAGACTTGGTTACTGTCGGTTCAGAGGTAATAATGAACATAGCCGATTGAGAAATCACCAAACTCAGGATTTTTACCGTTCAGAGGTGACAGACTGGACATGACGGTAAAAGAAATAATCCCCTCAGGGAAAATAAGGTTTGATCATAAATTCTGTGGAAAATTGATATTTCCTTCGGATATTTTTGGAACAAATTGTCAGAGGTATATTGTTAACGTGACAACCAAGAAAGTTCATTGGGGTCTGAGTGGGAAATAATAGACTTTGAGGGGAGTCTACCAGAAACTCGCTGGGGAGCTAAGAAATATAATTCTCATGAAAGATTATATATCAAGAAACTCCGTGGGGATTTAGAATGAGATTTGAAAAATAGCCTGTCAGAGGTATAATGTTAACATGACCAGGATTTTGTTACTGTTAGAGGTGTGTGAACATAACAGTAATTTTGAGTGAACCTTGTCATTCTTATTGGGGATGTTGATTTTATCCGCCAGTGAGTAGATTAGAGACTTACTATCAGAGGTTTGATATTAACATGATAAGTTTGGCACATTGTTTCGCCAAGGAAATGAATACCTTCTTATGTGGTCCTACCATTCCATGGACGAGAATTGGTAAGTGATTTTTGAGAGGAATCAAATGGGAACAGGTCCCTTAGGATTTTTAGCAAATTCTCACTTGTCAATGAATTTGGTATGCCTTTACCAACTACCGTTTGAGTTGGGCTAGCCATGCTATTCCCCTCAGTATGATGAGCTGTCAAGGATTTATGTTGGGCTTAAAGGCCAACATTTTTCTCTATCCTTAGCCGTTAGAGGCGTTGGATTAAGTAACGTGATGCTTCCCTGTAAGTTTTCACTATGTAGGTGAGTTGGGGATTAAAGGAATGGACATGAATTCCGCGAGATCTTGATCTGAAGATTATCGTTCGTCGTGGATTCTCTATCAATCCTTATCTTGTTTCCATATTGGAAAGATTCTGCAGAAGGATGTGTCAAGAATCTTCTTTAATGAGTTCCACTTGACAAGTCATCGGCTAAACTCCTTTGATCTTTGATTCGATCGGTGCGTCATGAACCTTCTTCAATGAGTTCGACTTGACAAGTTATCAGATAAACTCATTTGATTGGTCGGACCTTTTGTCGTTGGGTCGAGCTTCGATCGATCGAACAGGAGCAGGGAGGTATGCAACCATAAACCATCTACCTGAAACTATTGCTTAGACATGCTTGACTTTAAAATATGACCTATTCTTCAAAGTTAGAGATAGGTACATATTTATATACTGGAGAAGAGTGATAAGGCTAAAGCAATTTGACACCTTATTTCTTCTTTGATGCCAGAAAATCTGCAAGCACCTGGCCTTTCACTGCCTTCTGAGGGACAAAGAGCATGTCGTACTGAGACAAAAGGAGGGCCCACTTAGCTAATCTTGAATTTAATGATCCTGATTTTGTCATGAGGAGACGCAAAGGATTCACTCTGAAAATGACATGTATGATTTGGCCAACCAAGTAATGTCGCGTTTTTTGAATAGCGAAGACAAGAGCTAAACATTCCTTCTCAATAGGGTTATAGCAAGATTCAGCCCCTATCAGAGTCTTACTCAGATAATAAATAGCATGTTCGTGACCATCATCGTCCTTTTGAGCAAGCAGAGCACCGACAGAATGGTCCATAGCTTTCAGATAAAGCAGGAATGGTTTTCCTGATGTGGGAACCACTAAGACCGGAGGTTTAGTGAGGTATCTTTTGATATCCCCGTAAGCTTTTTGATAGGATTAATCCCATACAAAAAAGACACCCTTTTCATGAGTCGGGTGAACGGCTGATAGCGGCCTGAGAGATTTGCGATGAACCTTCTGATATAGGCCAGTATACCTTACAGGCCCCTAAGTTCTTTGAGATTCTTAGGTGGATGCATGCTCTGAATTGCTTTGACTTTGTCTAGGTCGAGATGAATTCCTTTTGATGTAACAATAAATCCCAGGAACTTGGCACTCGAAACCCCAAGAAGGATTTTGTCGGATTCATTTTCAGTCGATGAGCCCGCATTATATCGAACATTGTTCTCAAGTTACGAAGATGATCATTCTTATCGTGACTTTTGGCTGCAATGTCATTGACATAACATTGTACCGTCTTTCAGAGATGGTCGCGAAAAATTGTACTCATTGCATGCTGATAAGTTGCTCCCGCCTTCTTTAATCCAAAGGGCATCACGGTATAGCTGTATACCCCCAACGGTGTCCGGAATGAAGTATGTTTCTCATCCTCTGATACATCTTAATTTGGTTATCCCTGAAAAGCCATCCATGAAGGATATTCTTTCGAATCCGCAGGTATTATCAATCATGACATCGGTGATGGACAATAGGAATTCGTCTTTAGGACAGGCTGTATTGAGATCGCGGTAATCAATACAGATCTGAATTTTTCCATTCTTCTTAAAAACAGGAACAATATTAGCAACCCAATCTGGATGTTGTTCCTCCCGTATGAAACCACACACGATGAGTTTATGAAATTTGTCTTCAATGGCTTCAATAATGTTCGGGCGAAATCATCGTTGTTGTTGCTTGACTGGCTTGGTGTCAGGCTTAATGTTCAGACGATGCACGGCTACTTGTGAATCAAGTCCGGGCATATCTTCGTAGTTCCATGCCAAGACATCTATATACTTTCTCATGAGTATTATCAATTCTTCTTTCTCCGTAAGTGATAAACTTTCACTTATAAAGATGGGTTTAGGGTAATCTTGACTACCCAAGTTAACTTGGATCATCTTGTCTTCAGTAGGTGGTTCGCGTTGTTCGAATCGCTTTTCCTACTGGAAATCCAGCTGCTGAGCCCAAGGTTCAACATCAATAGCTTCTGCAGGCTCCAATTGGCTACTTGAAGTCATATTAACGGAGAGACTCTTGAACATTGTTCCCACACTAACATTGACTCCCATTCGGAGGAGGAGGCAGAGCGTGACGGGATCGGTTTGTTGACTTTGGATCGAACCAATGTAGAGGGTGGAGGTGTAACGTATCCCAACCCCCTGCGTGTTTTATCGTAGTAATTTGCCAGTTTCCCTTTTGGCACGAAATTACGCAGAAAGCCACATCGTCCTTTTCTGAAATTCAGGCCATTCCCACGCTGCAAGATGTATCCCATTTTCTCATCATATGTTGTGCCGATCGTGTATAATAGAAAAATTATGGGGGCTCTAAGTCTGAACTCGAATCTGTGATCATAGACCTTCGTGGTTGGGCTTTACCGAATATTATTGGTGATTGACTCCTTTTGGATGGAGGAATCACGAAGACGGACCCTTCCACATATTCCACAGATGTACTTGACATGCTTAGTTTATGCAAGGGCATGTGTAGACCGCTATTGGCGAGAGATTCAAACAGCTCAACACTCGTAGGATAATCAAAGGAAACATTGTCATTAATCACCCATTCATCATCATCCTCAGAAGGATTATTACATTGAGGATTATTGAAACATGCCACAATTGGTTCATCGACCAAAGTAGCTGGCGTGTCTCCTTCAGACTCTGAATCTGCCTCATTGCCACTGTCATCATTGTCAGGCAATGGTTCTTTTAATGTTTCACTGATTCTCTGATACAGGAGAGCATCAGTAAAGTAGTTTTCCACCCCTTTGAATGGTTGTTTCTCAGCGAACATAGTTCATACCGTTGCATCATCTTCAACATATTTGAAGCACTGGTGCAGAGTAGAGGGAACAATTCAGTTAGCGTAGATCTAAGGTCGTCCTAGCAACAAGTTGTATGACATGTCAGCGTCAATGACGTAGCACGTCACTTCTGATTTCAGGTCCCTGATCCGACAACGGAGTCGAATCTTTCCGAGTGGGTGACTACTCCCTGCGTTAAAACCATATATCATCGTAGTGGTTGCAGACAACCGATACAGTGGTATGCCAAGGAAGTAGAGGAGCCTTTTGGGGATGATGCTGAGTGCAGACCCTAGATCAACCTGTAACCTTTCAATGCATGTCGAACCGATGTATCCGGTATAGTACAAAGGTCGATCGTATTTGTTATCCTTAAGGAGCATGTCCTCAGATGTGAAAGTAATAGAAAGTACTTTCAACTGTACGTGATGACATTCGAAACACGGGGGCTGAGTGTATCGCTAGGGGCTTCTGGCATATATGTCAGAAATGATTCTGAATTAGCCAGTGTATCCCTGAGTGCTTCTCTTTCTCCTTCGAGAGGCGAAGCAACTCGTATATGGTGATACGAGCGGGGATATTAGCCAGCTGGGCCAATATGTCAAAGCGAAAAGGGATGTTAAGTCCTGGGCCTGAAGGAATGTTAAGTCCAGGGCCTGACGATTTTTTTAGGACATGGTCAAATCGGACTTCTTTCTGCTTTTCTTTTCCCGTTGTCGGGACCGGAGCTGGTATGGGTACTTGTACTGACGTCATTTGCTGTTTTGTCTTGTCAGTAATTATCTCATACTATTTTAAGTATGATTTTTTGAATCGAGTACCTGTCGGCTGAGGTACATCAGCTTGCGTTGTGCAAGCGTGCCTTTCCCCCTCAGAATCACTAAGAGAAGTTGAGGTCACATTGCCATTATCTGGTAAGACAGAGATAACGTTGCAAGATTTGCCCTTTGACTTGGATTTCTTCGAATCCCATTGTTTGTCTTGGTCAAGGTCCGGGTGTATCACATGATTTCCCCTATTTTTAATGTCAAGGGGACGAGACCCTTAGTCTCTTGATATTTAGCTGAAGGATCGTTTATTTTCAGCCGTGCTTTAAGGACTGAAAAAGACCCATCAGGAACTGTGACTTTTAGGGTCTTGCCAAACTCGAGGGTCACCATGTTTGTAGTGACTTTCTTTTGTTTCGACTTTATTGTTAAAACCCAGCATCGACTAAAGCCTTAATTTTGCCCTTTAGGATAAAGCACTTGTTAGTAGGATGATGGACCATCCTATGAAAGAGACAATAATTGGGATCGTTGGTGCGTCCCACCTCATTAGGGCGTCGAGCCTCTGGAAGTTTCAATTTATTCCCTTTGTGGAGTAAATGGAATATTGTAACCACCTGCTCGTCTTTGAAGGAGTATTGTTTCGGAGGAAACTTAAACTCCTGATTATTAGCGCCGCTCTTCTTGGTCTTTGGATGAATGTCCCCTGACAGTTCGACGGACATTGTCTCTCTCCTTTTGGCTTGGGAAGACTGGGTCATGTCACCGCGCCCCTTATTATTCATACCCCACTTGCCTTTAGGGGTAGATGGTTTGAACTTTTTAGCCGACTTTTTGGCTATCTCAGCGTCTTCGACTAGCTCCTTCCAGTTATGGTCTTTGATAGCTCCCATACGAATCTCCACTTGGTCCAGGAAGTTATGCCTACATGTCTGCAAGAGCATGGGTAATGGCATCCCTGCTGGGCACATCAGAGATAAATTTCTGAACCGCTCAATATAATCACGGACAGATTCTCCTTTCCTCTGTACAGTGGAGAGAAGTTTATCCATGGTTACCTCGGTGTCATCCTCGTAAAAACGAGAAAGAAATCGAGTCTCTAAGTCAATCTAGGAGTTGATAGAGCCTGGAGGAAGGCTTCGAAACCAGTCAAATGCTACCCCCTTCAGGGTGCCAATGAATAGTCTGACCATAATAGCATCGTTACCTACTACTTTACCGGTTTGCGATCGGAAGTAGTAAATGTGCTGATTTGGTGAGCTCTTGCCATCATATGAGTGCGGTGGCTTGAACTTTGGAGGATTTGGGACTTAGTCCCATTCCAAGGGTAAGGACGGGCTACCCCTACTTTCTTCAGTTCATCCCTTTGGGCTAGGGATGCGATCTGAGCTTGGATGCCTTTAAGAACTTCAGCGTCCATAAAAGAACTTTCCTTTGATTTCTCCATCTTATGTTGCTCTTCATCATTATGTTCCTCCTCAATATGGGGGCCGTTTATTTCGCGTAAAAGTCCGTAATTCGTAAATGACTTACAATCCAGTTACAACTACGGCGTTTGTTTGGACCGTAATTCGTAAAAGACTTACACAACCCAATTATCACTCACTTGCAACCCAATTACCACTCACTTACAGTCCAGTTACAGTTAATTTTGTGGTCATGCAAATTTGTATTATTTTTTTATGATAATATTAATTTTTTTTAATATTTAGCATTTTTAATATTTATTTGCAATATTAAAACTTTTTAAATCACCAAATAGTTAATTTTGTGGTCAACTTTTTCACTTACGACTTAGACATTACGACAACCAAACACCGTAAAACACAATACACTTTTCCACCTACAACTTTATATTACCAACCAAACACCATAAAGCTTACATGCATGTAACTCATTTACAACTGTAAAAGACTTTACCAATTACGAGCTACGAATTACGGCCAGTTACGACAACCAAACAGGTCCATGATTACTCCCGGTATCATTGTTTTTTCGGTTAGTGAGGAGTTGAGCGAGCATCTGTTGAATGTTATCCAAGGCCTCTTGCTGGGCCTTGGAGGTTTGCTCCTGATCTTCCAATCGTCGATGGAGGTCATCGTTAACCGTTATCAGCCATATGCACCGACACTCTATCCGTTTGTATCGAGCTGACTGTTGCCGAAGAGGCGTACCCACTATCTTTCCCCTCATCATCAGACCATTGGAATAAACTTCTCAATGGTTCTGGTGATGTTACTGAAAAACATCTAGAGGGGGGGGGTGAATAGGTGTTAATGCTAATATAATGATCTTTTTAAATAAGTATGAAAGAATGATGCAATCGGTCACTCAAAATAAGAAATTGAAGCCGAATTCCCCGTGAAGGGCTCTAGAACTTCTCTTCTTTGATTCCTCTTGATTATGAGTTGAGGCACGTAATTGCTTTCTTGTTGAGATGAGTAAAGACCGGAAAATGCAAGTAATGAAATGGATGCAATAATAAGGTGCAAGCAAGAAGTATCACAAGATATAAATGTAAAGCAATGAAAAACAATAAGGAAACCAATCGCAAACACAAGGAATTTGTTTCGAGGTTCGAGCAACCGCTCTACGTCCCCGCCTTCACCACCGTGAAGGATTTCCACTATATCCACCGAGGAAATTACAAGAGGTCTACACAAGACCGGAGTACCGAACTCCCACCAATCCAATCCTCTTCACAAGAGGGATCTCAACACAAAGAACAACAAGTAACAAGGTGATCAAAAAGACCACAAACTTCTCTCTTACAACTCCTTATAGAATGGAATGATTTTTGGCTCAAGAAGTGTAGTGAGAAAAATTCAGTTGAAAAGAGTAAGAAAAATCTTTAAAACAACTGAAAAACTTTGACCAAGAATGCACTTTAGAATTGAGAGCTTTGAAAAACTTTTCTTCACTTTTTGAAACACAAAACAATGGGTATTTTTCTTGATTTTCACAAGTGACCAATGCCATCTATTTATAGGGATTAGAAGAGATCTAATCATCATTATAACTAGTTTAATAGGTCAGAAAATAGCCCCCAAAAATTTAGAGATAGCTGACTAAAACATCACCATCAAATCCAAAACACAAAACTCAGAAAACTAGCCGTTGGGGCTGCAGGCGGCTGTCGGTCAACCGGCCCGGTCGACCGGCAGTCAAACTAGGCAACTAGCCGTTAGACTCGGTCGACCGGTCGGTCGACCGGAGGCTAATCAAAATAAAACTTTGTTCTGAGAGCAAGGGTCTGTCAGTCGGTCGACCGGTCCGGTCGACCGGCAGACGTGCACAAAACGTGCACGCCAAAAACACAAGGCCCGGTCGACCGGTGCGGTCGACCGATCAGGCCTGTACTGGATCCGGTCGACCGCTCGGTCGACCGTTGGGCCTGAAACAGATTTTTATAGGAAAATTTTTGAACTTTGAAAAAAATTTAAAATAATTTTGTAAGGCTATATGATTAAGTAGCATGCTATAAGGGTTGGTATACATGATATAATGTAAAAATAAAAAATAATTTGAGTCTTGTATAACAAACAAGACATGCACCTAAATCAATTACCAAAATAAAAACCGTATTTTGAAAAATGAAAGTGTGTGTGTGTTTTCTTGAGCCAACTTATCATAACCTCATTCTTTAACAAACTAATTCTTACAAAGGTTCTAGGTGACTACAAGGTCTTCAAATGGGCTCCTCCATATGCGATGTTGAAATAGCTTGAATCCTTGAAGCCGAAATGAATCAATCTTGAGTCAAAAAATACCTTCCTTTAGGGAAGAAGAAATCTTGAATCCATAGAACCCTGAAACACACTTAAACACTAAAAAATGATTAGTACAAATAACTATATATGTTTTGTAATCATCAAAACTCAAAAACCAGGTGATTGTAACCTTGGGCCAACAATCTCCCCCTTTTTGATGATGACAAAACATATGAGTTATTTAACAAAAACATGGGAAAGGAGCTTGGAAGCTCCCCCTCAAATCATTCTATATATATGCTATATACATGAAAGTAGAAACTAAGAACTTTGGCATAAGAGAGACATAGGAATTCAAAACATATTGCTCAAAACTCATAACTCAAAAAACTAACCTTTTATAACTCAAAATCCAAAACTCAAAATTCAAAACTAACTTGTTATAACTTAAAACTCAAAACTCAAAACTAACTTTTTATAATTCAAAACTCAAAACTCAAAACTAACTTGTTATAACTTAAAACTCAAAACTCAAAGTAACTCTTCAAAACTCAAAATGCATTACTCAAAACTCAAAATAAGCTAACTTTTCTCCCCCTTTTTGTCATACATCAAAAAGGGTAAACATTGTTAAAAAAAAAATTTCATGATTCCATAACACAAACATTCAATTCACCACAAATAAAGGAAAATCTAGCATAGTCTAATGGTTTTGTAAAAATATCGGCAAGTTGAAAATCAGTAGAAACGTATTCAATTTCAATATCACCTTTCTCATAATGATCTCGTAGAAAGTGATACCGAATGTCAATATGCTTAGTCTTACTATGTTGATTTGCATTTTTAGTCACATGAATAGTACTAGTATTATCACAAAATATTTTAATATGGTCAAAATGCAAATCATAGTCAAGGAGAGTATGTTTCATCCAAAGACTTGTGCACAACAAGCCCCTACCGCACATACTCTGCCTCGGCGGTTGAGAGGGCTACCGAATTTTGCTTCTTGGAAGACCATGAAACAAGACAATTACTGAGAAATTGACATGTTCCACTTGTACTCTTCCTATCCACTCTACAACCTGCATAGTCGGCATCCGAAAAACTTGTCATGGAAAATTGTCCGATCTTTGGATACCACAAACCCATTTCAATTGTGCCCTTAAGGTATCTAATAATGCGTTTTACCGCAATCAAATGGGACTCTTTAGGACACGATTGAAATCGAGCACAAAGACATACACAAAACATAATGTCCGGCCTACTAGCCGTTAAATACAACAAGCTATCAATCATGCTACGATAAAGCTTAATGTCTACACTTGTACCTTGTTCATCCTTGTCAAGCTTTGTGGTGGTAGCCATGGGAGTTTTGCTTGTCTTAGCCCCTTCAAGCCCAAATCTCTTGATAAGTTCCTTCGTATACTTGGCTTGATTGATGAAGATCCCATCCTTCCTTTGCTTGATTTGGAGACCAAGGAAATAGTTAAGCTCTCCCATCATAGACATCTCAAATTCCTCCTTCATGCATGATTCAAAAACTTTGCAAAAATTTTCATTAGTAGAACCAAATATGATATCATCAACATATATTTGAACTATAAGTATATCATTTTCAACATGTTTTGTAAACAAAGTAGTATCTATTTTTTCTTTATTAAAACCATTAGAAATTAAAAATGAAGAAAGTCTTTCATCCCAAGCCCTAGGGGCTTGTTTTAAACCATAAAGAGTTTTTTAAGTTTGAAAACAAAATCCAGATGTGTAGGATCAACAAACCCGGGGGGTTGTTCAACATATATCTCCTCTTCAATAAATCCATTTAAGAAAGCACTTTTTACATCCATTTGAAAAAGTTTAAAATCTTTATAAGAAACAAATGCAAGTGTCATCCGTATGGCTTCAAGCCGTGCTACGGGTGCAAAGGTTTCCTCAAAATTGATACCTTCGACTTGAGTGTAACCTTGGGCCACTAACCTAGATTTATTCCTAACAACATTTCCCGACTCATCCAACTTGTTCTTATAGATCCACGTAGTACCAATTGTTGGTCTATCGTGGGGCCTAGGAACAAGATGCCAACTTGGTTGCGTGATTGGTAGTCAAAAGTGCATTTTTATCATCATATTTACCATCACATTTTCATATTTATTCATTTAATTCTGCACATTTATTAATAATTAGTAATTTATTGTGTGCAGGCCTCGAATTGTTATTTTAGTAATAAATAAAGCCTAAAGAGCCCAAAAGCCCAAGATCCAAGCCCATGTTTGAAGCCCAGGTGAAAAAGCGCAAATACAAAGAGTCAAAATGCAAATGCAAGGGCTAAAAGTTGCAAAAATCAGAAATTAGGGAAGGATAGACTTCTATCCAACCCTAAACACCTGCAAGATGAGGATAAAAGGCCAAAATAAAGAGGAATTTCGTGGAGAGAAGATTTGAAGAAATCTGGATTAAGGGTAACTTGATTACCAAGTTATCTAGAAAATCCAGATTTAAAAGGCCAGGATTACAATTCTAGAAGCAGGCGCCCACATGGACGGACCAGGAGAGGCCACGCGCCAAAGCGCGTGGCCAGAAGCCACAAAAGTGCCGCGGAACCGCCGCAAATCCGCGGCACTTTGATAAGATCCTGATCCCAAATTTCGTGGGCAGATTCTTCCGGTACTCTGTAGCCTTCTGCATCTATAAATATCTCCTGCAGTGCAACGTAGAGAGCGTCCAGCGTCCAGCAAAGGGCTAAAGTTAGGGTTTTTAGGTTTTCTTTCCACCTTTGTATATTTTTTATTTTCTTTTTGTAAACCGAGAGGAGAGGATGTTCTCATGGAGGAAGGAGATCTACTTGTACTGAGGGTGACAATCGGTGTAAGTTTTGCTTTTCCACCATTGTTAAATAAATCAACTCGAGGTTCGTTTTGTTCTTTTTATTTTTATTCTTGTGTTATTGTTTCTCTAGTTTTGTTAAATCTCTGTTCTTCTATTTTTATTTTATGTGATTGTTTCTTTCTCCGATGACTTGCAAACCGTGAGAACTTGACGCTTTGAGACTATCTAGCCGAAGAAGGAACCTTGACGGCCCATGGCGATGAACAAGTCTTCATAGCTTGTTGTTTTATTTCGTAGAGTAGATTAAGAAGGCGGACGATCCCATAAGCCGTGCTTGTACGCCTTCCAAGAAAGGGAAAACATCGCAACGGTTCAAACGGCAAGCAAATAAAGAGATAAGTTTTCCTTTCTTTTCCTTTATTTTCTTTTCGTAGATTAAATCCACATCTCTCCAATATTCTTTCCCACAACTCATTGTAAATACCACGTTTCTTTGTAAATACCATCGTGACAATTAACTAAAAAAGATAAATTTTAGAGATTAACTTGCTTAACGCTTCTATCGCAGTCCCTCCTTGAGGATCACGACCCGCATAGCCTTGCTACCGCGGATTAGAACTGAACCTCACACTACTATTTCTAAATTTAATATCCTTATTTTTGTGTGCAGGAAAAATCAGTCAACAAATTGGCGCCGTTGCCGGGAGGGACGGTAAGTTATCTCTAAAACAAAAAAATTTAATTTTTAACTAATTCTTTATTCTTTTCTGTTTGCAGGTTTGGAGAACAGGAAACAGAAAACAGCAGCTGCAGTGGACATATAGCTGCCCTGTGCCTCTGCCCTCGAAGGCAGAGCACAGGAGCCCACTGTTTTGCCGCGGATCCGCGGCCAGAGCCGCGGAAACGCGGCAACAGTAAGGACTACTGATTCAATTTTTTTGCAGATTGCTGAAATTTGAGATTACTGCTTACTGCTCTATTCTGTTTTGTTCTATGATATACCTGTAAATTGCTAATAATTCAACAGTAAATTATTGGTTGTTAAAAATAAAATTTGATTAGACGTTTGCATATTAGGCACGTGTCTTTTCAATTATTTTTATTTACTGTTGAAGAGTGCTGGAGACGCAAGGTACGTACGCATTGCATGTAGAATAGGATTCATCTCTTGGTTGATTTTCTGATTTGAGTGATTCTTATCTATTTATCTTGTACACTTGCACTAATTCATCTTAAGGGCATAACCCATTAACAAGATAAGGTGGGGATTTCATCACCCTTCCTTAGCCCAAAAATCATATCCCGAGCACTCACTAACCCAAGCCTAACTTAAAAATTAGTAGACGTTGGCCCTAGGGACATCTCGGACTCAATTAGGAGATTATCTTAAGGGGGAACGGTGTTGGAAGTTGACTCCTGCCAAATCAGTGTCTAGGAAGGGGATTGAGGGCCGAAAGCCCGAAGTGTGGTGGTTATTTAATTAAGGAACGTCTTTGACGGAAAACCTCCCACCACTCTTGCCCTGACCTGGCTGATTAACTTGTGGTCAAAGTCTGCACCCGACCTCCCGTGGACAGTCTAACCAGTTAGGAGTCGTCTAGGTCATAGGTCTACCCTAACTTAGATTAGAATTTTTTTTTTTTGTTGTTTATTTGTTTTGTTTGTGTTGGTGTGATATGGCATATAATAATAATTCCAATTTTAATCCATATTACACCCCTAACTATTATTCGGATATTACCAACCCGGCATACCCTAACTTTGACCAATCTAGTGTGCCGGAATGGTCTTATCCGAATGAATATAACCCACACACTCCATCTTATGACTATAATCTTCATAATAATTTCAACTCGTCACAGAGTTCATGGGGTTTCGAGTCCCCCGAGTCTAATTCTCAACCTAATTGTCCTTCATATCCATCTAGTCCACATTCTTCCCAAAATTCATACTCAGATCCACCCATTCAGAATAGAAATCCATCTATCTTGGAAATGATGAGTAGGAATGAGTCCAAGCAAAAATCACCATCAATTTTAGACATGATGATACGTGAGTCCATCGACTCACAAATTTATCACGATTACCCGTCCTATTTTCAAGTCCAATCAGAATATGATCCACCTATCGACTATGAAGGGATGCTAGCTGCCATGACTGAGGCTAAATTAGCCCGTGATCATGACATAGATTTGATGGTGGAATGCTTACACCGGCCGGCTGATTCTGATATCGATGACCACTTGATTAGAGCCGACGAACCAAGTTGCTTGGAACAACAAGTTTCTAATTCAGTACCATCTTGTGAACTTGCCGAAACTTCAAATTCTGATAATTTGGCAAGTTTTTCCTTTCCCGAATTAGAACTCGAATGTGACCTAGATTCTCAAATCTATGATCAAGTTCAAATTCCTGAATCATTATTGACTCCTGTTTTGTTACCCGACTTAGGTAATATTTTAGAGTCAGTTTTGATTCCCACATCTATCATTCCTGAACTTGAATCACCACCATTGAGTCACATTCCATTGTGGGAAGATGATTGTGGACTTGAGTTTCAATTTCTTGACTTGGACCCAATTCTTGAACCTAGCCCGACTCCTGAGCCCTTACTTGATTTGAGCATCTTCCCTGAGTCGGTATTCGTTCCCGCACCTATAATGTCCAAGTCAATAATTCCATCCTTTCATACTCCATTTTGGGACAAGGAGGTTGAGACAATTAACTCTGAAATTTATTATGAAATTTGGAAATTTGATGGGGTGGAAATTCTAAAAAATGA
The DNA here is from genome assembly GCA_038442645.1 of Agave tequilana. Lineage (NCBI taxonomy): Eukaryota > Viridiplantae > Streptophyta > Magnoliopsida > Asparagales > Asparagaceae > Agave > Agave tequilana. The sequence continues at coordinate 93,139 of JAVJIF010009311.1, read as the reverse complement.
TTATACATATATTTTAGTGGGTTATGTAAAGAAAGTTTCTGGTGGGTTCCACCAAATTATCTGTTATCTTGATTGGGCCGCATTTCGTGGACCAATTAGACCACCTCCGGAACCACCACCCTAAGGTAACTTCTGCCTTCCCTTGTTCTGTTTCATGCATATATGCATTCATTCATACATTGAGGACAATGCATGAGATAAGTGTGGGGGTGGGCTTTACTAACATACTAACATAGGTAGACACTAACAAAATTTGCTAAAAAAAAAAAAAAAAAAAATTTAAAAAAAAAATTTAAAAAAAAATGTTATAAAAAGGAAATATTTTGACTTATTTTTTGAAAGAAATCTAAGTTAGTTTTAAGGATTAGGAAAATCATGATTAGGATTTCTAAAAACTTGGTCAAAATAAATAAATTGTTTAATTTTTAGGTATAGGAGAGAAATTGAATAAATAATTAGTCTTGATTTTTACCTTAATGAAATGTGCATACCAAATGCATATCTAGGATTCTAAGACAAAGACCTTGTGTCTCATAAAAAATAATAATAAAAAAAAAAAGGGAAAAAAAAAATAATTCACCAATTAAGCTGATACATGTGCCTCAAGAAGCATAAGTATTCATGCCTAAAGGTGAGTAAATAAAATAAAGTCCTTAGTTTTGGGGCCTAGTTCACTCGAATTTGAGTCCGCGGGGTGTTTTCTCACCTGGTGCCCTAAAGCCAACCGGTTTGGGAGTCATCGACTTTAAGTTCGTTACATGGGTGGATTAGAAAGCCTAAGAAACTAAGAAATATAATATATGTATTAACACATCTAATAATCAATTAGTTAGGTATGAGGGCCTCAAGAAGCCTTGATACTTATACGAAAGAAAATTAGATGAGTTATACATGCCAAAAAAAAAATAAATAAATAAAAAATATATATTAACACATCTAATAGTCAATTAGTTAGGTACGAGGGCCTCAAGAAGCCTTGATACTTACACGAAAGAAAATTAGATGATGTTATAAAAATAATAAAGAGGCATGAGAGTCCAAGTTAAGGAATTCCTAGATTCACAAGGGTGCGTATGACTTTTGGTAACGAAAAAGACTATATTAGAAATTCAATTTTAATCCTTACCTAAAATGAATAACAATTGACTTTATAAAGACTAGGTTTGAAGAATGAATAAAATTGAGGATCCTAAAACTTATAGACTACTTAGTCTCTTCAATAATAATTCAAATATTTTCCTTTTTATGGATTTTGTGGGTGCAATCCGCTGAAAACCCTCACGAGACAACACTCGTCCTCTAGGGTAACCTAGAGGTTTAACGGCTTGTTGCACATGCTAAGTGCAACCGTGATTCCTACGAAAGTGAGTTAGGTTAGATTAACTTTTCTTTTCTTTTTCTTTTCTTTGTTTTTACTCGAGGACGAGCAAAAAGATAAGTGTGGGGGTGTGATTGGTAGTCAAAAGTGCATTTTTATCATCATATTTACCATCACATTTTCATATTTATTCATTTAATTCTGCACATTTATTAATAATTAGTAATTTATTGTGTGCAGGCCTCGAATTGTTATTTTAGCAATAAATAAAGCCTAAAGAGCCCAAAAGCCCAAGATCCAAGCCCATGTTTGAAGCCCAGGTGAAAAAGCGCAAATACAAAGAGTCAAAATGCAAATGCAAGGGCTAAAAGTTGCAAAAATCAGAAATTAGGGAAGGATAGACTTCTATCCAACCCTAAACACCTGCAAGATGAGGATAAAAGGCCAAAATAAAGAGGAATTTCGTGGAGAGAAGATTTGAAGAAATCTGGATTAAGGGTAACTTGATTACCAAGTTATCTAGAAAATCCAGATTTAAAAGGCCAGGATTACAATTCTAGAAGCAGGCGCCCACATGGACGGACCAGGAGAGGCCACGCGCCAAAGCGCGTGGCCAGAAGCCACAAAAGTGCCGCGGAACCGCCGCAAATCCGCGGCACTTTGATAAGATCCTGATCCCAAATTTCGTGGGCAGATTCTTCCGGTACTCTGTAGCCTTCTGCATCTATAAATATCTCCTGCAGTGCAACGTAGAGAGCGTCCAGCGTCCAGCAAAGGGCTAAAGTTAGGGTTTTTTAGGTTTTCTTTCCACCTTTGTATATTTTTTATTTTCTTTTTGTAAACCGAGAGGAGAGGATGTTCTCATGGAGGAAGGAGATCTACTTGTACTGAGGGTGACAATCGGTGTAAGTTTTGCTTTTCCACCATTGTTAAATAAATCAACTCGAGGTTCGTTTTGTTCTTTTTATTTTTATTCTTGTGTTATTGTTTCTCTAGTTTTGTTAAATCTCTGTTCTTCTATTTTTATTTTATGTGATTGTTTCTTTCTCCGATGACTTGCAAACCGTGAGAACTTGACGCTTTGAGACTATCTAGCCGAAGAAGGAACCTTGACGGCCCATGGCGATGAACAAGTCTTCATAGCTTGTTGTTTTATTTCGTAGAGTAGATTAAGAAGGCGGACGATCCCATAAGCCGTGCTTGTACGCCTTCCAAGAAAAGGGAAAACATCGCAACGGTTCAAACGGCAAGCAAATAAAGAGATAAGTTTTCCTTTCTTTTCTTTTATTTTCTTTTCGTAGATTAAATCCACATCTCTCCAATATTCTTTCCCACAACTCATTGTAAATACCACGTTTCTTTGTAAATACCATCGTGACAATTAACTAAAAAAGATAAATTTTAGAGATTAACTTGCTTAACGCTTCTATCACAGTCCCTCCTTGAGGATCACGACCCGCATAGCCTTGCTACCGCGGATTAGAACTGAACCTCACACTACTATTTCTAAATTTAATATCCTTATTTTTGTGTGCAGGAAAAATCAGTCAACAAATTGGCGCCGTTGCCGGGGAGGGACGGTAAGTTATCTCTAAAACAAAAAAATTTAATTTTTAACTAATTCTTTATTCTTTTCTGTTTGCAGGTTTGGAGAACAGGAAACAGAAAACAGCAGCTGCAGTGGACATATAGCTGCCCTGTGCCTCTGCCCTCGAAGGCAGAGCACAGGAGCCCACTGTTTTGCCGCGGATCCGCGGCCAGAGCCGCGGAAACGCGGCAACAGTAAGGACTACTGATTCAATTTTTTTGCAGATTGCTGAAATTTGAGATTACTGCTTACTGCTCTATTCTGTTTTGTTCTATGATATACCTGTAAATTGCTAATAATTCAACAGTAAATTATTGGTTGTTAAAAATAAAATTTGATTAGACGTTTGCATATTAGGCACGTGTCTTTTCAATTATTTTTATTTACTGTTGAAGAGTGCTGGAGACGCAAGGTACGTACGCATTGCATGTAGAATAGGATTCATCTCTTGGTTGATTTTCTGATTTGAGTGATTCTTATCTATTTATCTTGTACACTTGCACTAATTCATCTTAAGGGCATAACCCATTAACAAGATAAGGTGGGGATTTCATCACCCTTCCTTAGCCCAAAATCATATCCCGAGCACTCACTAACCCAAGCCTAACTTAAAAATTAGTAGACGTTGGCCCTAGGGACATCTCGGACTCAATTAGGAGATTATCCTAAGGGGAACGGTGTTGGAAGTTGACTCCTGCCAAATCAGTGTCTAGGAAGGGGATTGAGGGCCGAAAGCCCGAAGTGTGGTGGTTATTTAATTAAGGAACGTCTTTGACGGAAAACCTCCCACCACTCTTGCCCTGACCTGGCTGATTAACTTGTGGTCAAAGTCTGCACCCGACCTCCCGTGGACAGTCTAACCAGTTAGGAGTCGTCTAGGTCATAGGTCTACCCTAACTTAGATTAGAATTTTTTTTTTGTTTGTTTATTTGTTTTGTTTGTGTTGGTGTGATATGGCATATAATAATAATTCCAATTTTAATCCATATTACACCCCTAACTATTATTCGGATATTACCAACCCGGCATACCCTAACTTTGACCAATCTAGTGTGCCGGAATGGTCTTATCCGAATGAATATAACCCACACACTCCATCTTATGACTATAATCTTCATAATAATTTCAACTCGTCACAGAGTTCATGGGGTTTCGAGTCCCCCGAGTCTAATTCTCAACCTAATTGTCCTTCATATCCATCTAGTCCACATTCTTCCCAAAATTCATACTCAGATCCACCCATTCAGAATAGAAATCCATCTATCTTGGAAATGATGAGTAGGAATGAGTCCAAGCAAAAATCACCATCAATTTTAGACATGATGATACGTGAGTCCACCGACTCACAAATTTATCACGATTACCCGTCCTATTTTCAAGTCCAATCAGAATATGATCCACCTATCGACTATGAAGGGATGCTAGCTGCCATGACTGAGGCTAAATTAGCCCGTGATCATGACATAGATTTGATGGTGGAATGCTTACACCGGCCGGCTGATTCTGATATCGATGACCACTTGATTAGAGCCGACGAACCAAGTTGCTTGGAACAACAAGTTTCTAATTCAGTACCATCTTGTGAACTTGCCGAAACTTCAAATTCTGATAATTTGGCAAGTTTTTCCTTTCCCGAATTAGAACTCGAATGTGACCTAGATTCTCAAATCTATGATCAAGTTCAAATTCCTGAATCATTATTGACTCCTGTTTTGTTACCCGACTTAGGTAATATTTTAGAGTCAGTTTTGATTCCCACATCTATCATTCCTGAACTTGAATCACCACCATTGAGTCACATTCCATTGTGGGAAGATGATTGTGGACTTGAGTTTCAATTTCTTGACTTGGACCCAATTCTTGAACCTAGCCCGACTCCTGAGCCCTTACTTGATTTGAGCATCTTCCCTGAGTCGGTATTCGTTCCCGCACCTATAATGTCCAAGTCAATAATTCCATCCTTTCATACTCCATTTTGGGACAAGGAGGTTGAGACAATTAACTCTGAAATTTATTATGAAATTTGGAAATTTGATGGGGTGGAAATTCTAAAAAATGATTATACATATATTTTAGTGGGTTATGTAAGGAAAGTTTCTGGTGGGTTCCACCAAATTATCTGTTATCTTGATTGGGCCGCATTTCGTGGACCAATTAGACCACCTCCGGAACCACCACCCTAAGGTAACTTCTGCCTTCCCTTGTTCTGTTTCATGCATATATGCATTCATTCATACATTGAGGACAATGCATGAGATAAGTGTGGGGGTGGGCTTTACTAACATACTAACATAGGTAGACACTAACAAAATTTGCTAAAAAAAAAAAAAAAAATTTAAAAAAAAAAAATTTAAAAAAAAAAAATGTTATAAAAAGGAAATATTTTGACTTATTTTTTGAAAGAAATCTAAGTTAGTTTTAAGGATTAGGAAAATCATGATTAGGATTTCTAAAAACTTGGTCAAAATAAATAATTGTTTAATTTTTAGGTATAGGAGAGAAATTGAATAAATAATTAGTCTTGATTTTTACCTTAATGAAATGTGCATACCAAATGCATATCTAGGATTCTAAGGCAAAGACCTTGTGCCTCATAAAAAAATAATAATAAAAAAAAAAAGGGAAAAAAAAAATAATTCACCAATTAAGCTGATACATGTGCCTCAAGAAGCATAAGTATTCATGCCTAAAGGTGAGTAAATAAAATAAAGTCCTTAGTTTTGGGGCCTAGTTCACTCGAATTTGAGTCCGCGGGGTGTTTTCTCACCTGGTGCCCTAAAGCCAACCGGTTTGGGAGTCATCGACTTTAAGTTCGTTACATGGGTGGATTAGAAAGCCTAAGAAAACTAAGAAATATAATATATGTATTAACACATCTAATAATCAATTAGTTAGGTATGAGGGCCTCAAGAAGCCTTGATACTTATACGAAGAAAATTAGATGAGTTATACATGCCAAAAAAAAATAAATAAATAAAAAATATATATTAACACATCTAATAGTCAATTAGTTAGGTATGAGAGCCTCAAGAAGCCTTGATACTTACACGAAAGAAAATTAGATGATGTTATAAAAATAATAAAGAGGCATGAGAGTCCAAGTTAAGGAATTCCTAGATTCACAAGGGTGCGTATGACTTTTGGTAACGAAAAAGACTATATTAGAAATTCAATTTTAATCCTTACCTAAAATGAATAACAATTGACTTTATAAAGACTAGGTTTGAAGAATGAATAAAATTGAGGATCCTAAAACTTATAGACTACTTAGTCTCTTCAATAATAATTCAAATATTTTCCTTTTTATGGATTTTGTGGGTGCAATCCGCTGAAAACCCTCACGAGACAACACTCGTCCTCTAGGGTAACCTAGAGGTTTAACGGCTTGTTGCACATGCTAAGTGCAACCGTGATTCCTACGAAAGTGAGTTAGGTTAGATTAACTTTTCTTTTCTTTTTCTTTTTCTTTTCTTTGTTTTTACTCGAGGACGAGCAAAAAGATAAGTGTGGGGGTGTGATTGGTAGTCAAAAGTGCATTTTTATCATCATATTTACCATCACATTTTCATATTTATTCATTTAATTCTGCACATTTATTAATAATTAGTAATTTATTGTGTGCAGGCCTCGAATTGTTATTTTAGCAATAAATAAAGCCTAAAGAGCCCAAAAGCCCAAGATCCAAGCCCATGTTTGAAGCCCAGGTGAAAAAGCGCAAATACAAAGAGTCAAAATGCAAATGCAAGGGCTAAAAGTTGCAAAAATCAGAAATTAGGGAAGGATAGACTTCTATCCAACCCTAAACACCTGCAAGATGAGGATAAAAGGCCAAAATAAAGAGGAATTTCGTGGAGAGAAGATTTGAAGAAATCTGGATTAAGGGTAACTTGATTACCAAGTTATCTAGAAAATCCAGATTTAAAAGGCCAGGATTACAATTCTAGAAGCAGGCGCCCACATGGACGGACCAGGAGAGGCCACGCGCCAAAGCGCGTGGCCAGAAGCCACAAAAGTGCCGCGGAACCGCCGCAAATCCGCGGCACTTTGATAAGATCCTGATCCCAAATTTCGTGGGCAGATTCTTCCGGTACTCTGTAGCCTTCTGCATCTATAAATATCTCCTGCAGTGCAACGTAGAGAGCGTCCAGCGTCCAGCAAAGGGCTAAAGTTAGGGTTTTTAGGTTTTCTTTCCACCTTTGTATATTTTTTATTTTCTTTTTGTAAACCGAGAGGAGAGGATGTTCTCATGGAGGAAGGAGATCTACTTGTACTGAGGGTGACAATCGGTGTAAGTTTTGCTTTTCCACCATTGTTAAATAAATCAACTCGAGGTTCGTTTTGTTCTTTTTATTTTTATTCTTGTGTTATTGTTTCTCTAGTTTTGTTAAATCTCTGTTCTTCTATTTTTATTTTATGTGATTGTTTCTTTCTCCGATGACTTGCAAACCGTGAGAACTTGACGCTTTGAGACTACCTAGCCGAAGAAGGAACCTTGACGGCCCATGGCGATGAACAAGTCTTCATAGCTTGTTGTTTTATTTCGTAGAGTAGATTAAGAAGGCGGACGATCCCATAAGCCGTGCTTGTACGCCTTCCAAGAAAAGGGAAAACATCGCAACGGTTCAAACGGCAAGCAAATAAAGAGATAAGTTTTCCTTTCTTTTCTTTTATTTTCTTTTCGTAGATTAAATCCACATCTCTCCAATATTCTTTCCCACAACTCATTGTAAATACCACGTTTCTTTGTAAATACCATCGTGACAATTAACTAAAAAAGATAAATTTTAGAGATTAACTTGCTTAACGCTTCTATCGCAGTCCCTCCTTGAGGATCACGACCCGCATAGCCTTGCTACCGCGGATTAGAACTGAACCTCACACTACTATTTCTAAATTTAATATCCTTATTTTTGTGTGCAGGAAAAATCAGTCAACATTGCGCTTGAATTGATTGAGCTCCTCTTGCATGGCTAGCAACCAATATGAGTCGCCCTCGGCTTCGAGGATGTTCTTTGGTTCAAAGTGAGAAATAAATGCATAGTGCCCACAAAGATCATGAAGTTTAGAACGAGTAGTTACCCCTTTTGATACTTCACCTATAATAAGATCCTTGGGATGATGTGGATTGTATCTCCAATCTATAAGCTTTACTAGTATTAGAGTAACCAATAAAAATTGCTTCATAAGACTTTACATCAAATTTACCTAAATTATCTTTAGTATTCAAAACAAAATATTTACAACCAAAAACTTTAAAGTATGAAACATTTGGCTTTCTAGAAAAATAGATCTCAAAAGATGTTTTTGAAGTGTTTTTGCATAAGAAAACCTTATTTGATATGTAGCAAGATGTGTTAACGGCCTCAGCCCATAGATAATGAGGGAGACCATATTCATTTATCATTGTCCTAGCCATCTCTTATAATGTACGATTTTTCCTCTCAACGACTCCATTTTGTTGTGGAGTTCTAGGACAAGATAGTTCATGTTTAATTTCATGTTCTTCACAAAAAGTGGTAAAGGGTTGGTTATTGAATTCACCACCTCTATCACTTCTTATTCTTAAAATAGAAGAATCTTTTTCCTTTTCAACTCTTTTCTTAAAAGCTTGAAAATATGAAATGGCTTGATTTTTGTGTTCTAAAAAGAAAACCCAAGTAAAACGCGAGAAATCATCAACTAAAATGAAAGCAAAACGATTCCCACTTAGACTTTTGGTTTGAGTAGGACCAAACAAATTCATATGGATCAACTCCAAGGGTCGTGATGTCATGATATCCTTGATTGACTTGAAAGAAGACTTGGTTTGTTTCCCAAGTTGGCACGCATCGCAAATGCGGTCCTTTTCAAAGCTCAAGTAAGGAATACCTTTCACCATTTCCTTGTTGTTTAATCTAGATAGATGGTCAAAAGAAATGTGACCTAATCTCCTATGCCACAACCAAGAGTCATCATCGAGGGCTTTCAAACAAGTAGTATTGCATAGCATATTAGACATGTCAATCATGTATACATTGTTTTCACGAAATCCAGAAAATATACATGTATTGGATTGTCTATCAATAACTCTACATGCTAGGTTATCAAAAATAACATCAAAACTTTTGTCACAAAGTTGACTAACACTCAAGAGATTATGCTTGAGGCCATCAACTAAAACAACATTTTCTATTAAAGGAGATGTACCAAGTTTAACATTACCAATACCAATGATTTTTCCTTTGGCGTCATCTCCAAAGGTGACGGTGCCACCTTCATGATATCTTGATAAGGTTGCAAAGTTGTTGATATCCCAAGTCATGTGCCTCGAGCAACCACTATCAAGATACCACAATCCTTTACATCGTTGGGCCTTGGAATGTACCTACATCATTTAACAAATTTGTTGATTTTGGTACCCAAACTTTCTTGGGTCCTTGAAAGTTAGTATCCTGAACCCAAATTTGATTATGCGATGCATTAATCCTATCATAGCAAAATTTAACTAAATGACCTTTACGGCCACAATATATGCATGAAAAGACTTTACCATACATGAATGCATGATGTGAGTGTGGGGTGTGGGCATGTTTAGGGTGCTTGGCATGATGTAAAGGTTGTGATTTATGAACATGAGCATGAATAGCATGTGAATGTTTCTTTGGGACATGTTTCTTAGGAAACATAGCCTCTAGTCTATTTTTATCAAATTCACATTTCTTCAAAACAATTCCTAATGAATCAATTTTCTCTTTTAGCATGAAAATTTCATTTTCATCAATTTGTGAAAATTTACCTTTGTAAGAAATTTTATAGTTATCAAATTCTTTTGTGTAGAAACAAGAGTAGAAAACAATTCATCCTTTTCTTTTGTAAGAGTGAAGACTTTGTGATTGAGAGATTCATTTTCCTTTTTCATTTTCAAGTATTTCCTTTTGAGAAAATCATAGTTATGAGATAGTTCTTCAAAAGCTTCTCCTAGTTCATCTATAGAAAGCTCACAATCAATAGATATATCGGGAGTTACCTTGCTTGTACTTTCATGTGCCATGAAGCACATGTTGGCGGTGTCGACTTCCTCATCGGATTCACTCTCCGAATCCCAAGTGGCCTTTAAAGCTTTCTTTTTGTACGGCTTCTTGGAGGTGGAGGGTTTGCTTTGTTTTCCGGGCATTCCGCAACAATATGACCCGATTTTCGACAATTAAAGTAAATGATTTTCTTCTCTTCTTTACCTTGCCGTCTCCTTCTATTTTGGACCTTTGCCTTGTTGTACATTCTCCGAACATTCTTTACAAGAAGAGAAAGATCTTCATCATCCTCTTCTTCATCATCGTCGTCGGAGTAGGTGAAAGAACTCTTGAAGGCAATAGCTTTCTTCTTGGGAGGAGCCATCTCTTCTCTTGCTTTTCTTTCCATCTCATAGGTTTTGAGATTCCCAATGAGACCGATAAGCTCCATTTCTTCCTTGTCATTGAGCTCCTTCAAAGTTGTGGCTTTGACTTCCCAAGATGGAGGGAGTGCATGGATGATCTTCCTCACCTTTTGGTCATTGTCAATAGCATCACCTAAAGAAGAAAGTCCATTAGTAATCTTTGTAAATTTAGTAACCATATCATCTATAGTTTCATTCTCTTGCATAGAAAAATTTTCATATTGGGAACGAAGAAGGTCGATTTTTGCCCTCTTTACTTGTGAAGTCCCATCACGAGTGACAAGTAAGTGAGTCCAAATCTCATGTGCGGATTTGTAATGAATGACTCTTGAAATATCATCGTCATTAAGAGCTTGAAGTAAGGCATAGTGTGCCCTAGCATTAGCATCAAACTCCTTCGTGGCAATATCGGACCAATTGTCCTCATCACCAAGGGGTGCACTAAATGGTTTGGTCACCGCCTTTGCAACCCGCTTCCTAAGGATTGCAAAAACACGGTCATCTTAACCTTTCATATGGGAAAGTTAAGGCCATCAAACTTGGGTGGGGTCTTAATTCCTTCGACCATTTTTACTAAGTGTATGAGGATGAAAAATGAATAAAGTGATTAGCAATATAGGATATCTCTAAGGTTGTTAAGCCAAGAGCCTAGAGATCAAAGCTCTGATACCAATTGAAAAACACCTAGAGGGGGGGTGAATAGGTGTTAATGCTACTCTAATGATCTTTCTAAACAAGTATGAAAGAATGATGCATCGGTCACACAAAACAAGAAATTGAAGCTGAATTCCCCATGAAGGGCTCTAGAACTTCTCCTCTTTGATTCCTCTAGATTATGAGTTGAGGCGCGTAATTGCTTTCTTGTTGAGATGAGTAAAGACCGAAAAATGCAAGTAATGAAATGGATGCAATAATAAGGTGCAAGCAAGAAGTATCACAAGATATAAATGTAAAGCAATGAAAAACAATAAGGAAACCAATCGCAAATACAAGGAATTTGTTTCGAGGTTCGAGCCACCGCTCTGCGTCCCCGCCTTCACCACCGTGAAGGATTTTCACTATATCCACCGAGGAAATTACAAGAGGTCTACATAAGAGCGGAGTACCGAACTCCCACCAATCCAATCCTCTTCACAAGAGGGATCTCAACACAAAGAACAACAAGTAACAAGGTGATCAAAAAGACCACAAACTTCTCTCTTACAACTCCTTATAGAATGGAATGATTTTTGGCTCAAGAAGTGTAGTGAGAAAAATTCAGTTGAAAAGAGTAAGAAAAATCTTTAAAACAACTGAAAAACTTTGACCAAGAATGCACTTTAGAATTGAGAGCTTTGAAAAACTTTTCTTCTCTTTTTGAAACACAAAACAATGGGTATTTTTCTTGATTTTCACAAGTGACCAATGCCATCTATTTATAGGGATTAGAAGAGATCTAATCATCATTATAACTAGTTTAATAGGTCAGGAAATAGCCCCCAAAAATTTAGAGATAGCTGACTAAAACATCACCATCAAATCCAAAACACAAAACTCAAACTAGCCGTTGGGGCTGCAGGCGGCTGTCGGTCGACCGGCCCGGTCGACCGGCAGTCAAACTAGGCAACTAGCCGTTAGACTCGGTCGACCGGTCGGTCGATCGGAGGCTAATCAAAAACAAAACTTTGTTCTGTCAGTCGACTGGCCCGGTCGACCGACAAAACCAGAGAGCAAGGGTCTGTCAGTCGGTCGACCGGTCCGGTCGACCGGCAGATGTGCACAAAACGTGCACGCCAAAAACACAAGGCCTGGTCGATCGGTGCGGTCGACCGATCAGGCCTGAACTGGATCCGATCGACCGCCCGATCGACCGTTGGGCCTGAAACAGGATTTTTATAGGAAAAATTTTGAACTTTGAAAAAAATTTAAAATAATTTTGTAAGGCTATATGATTAAGTAGCATGCTATAAGGGTTGGTATACATGATATAAACAAGATGTAAAAATAAAAATAATTTGAGTCATGTATAACAAACAAGACATGCACCTAAATCAATTAACCAAAATAAAAACCGTATTTTGAAAAATGAAAGTGTGTGTGTTTTCTTGAGCCAACTTATCATAACCTCATTCTTTAACAAACTAAGTCTTATAAAGGTTCTAGGTGACTACAAGGTCTTCAAATGGGCTCCTCCATATGCAATGTTGAAATAGCTTGAATCTTTGAACCCGAAATGAATCAATCTTGAGTCAAAAAATACCTTCCTTTAGGGAAGAAGAAATCTTGAATCCATAGAACCCTGAAACACACTTAAACACTAAAAAATTATTAGTACAAATAACTATATATGTTTTGTAATCATCAAAACTCAAAAACCGGGTGATTGTAACCTTGGGCCAACAGTTACTCTAGTCGAGGAGGATGGTTGCTCATAATTGTAGGGTATTACTATCCTAGATCTGATACTTCAGAACACACCCTCTTCGTCTACCAAGACTTGACCTAAGCCAGGGCTATATCCGGATCTGGAGAACTGAAAGAAAGGGAGTTAGCACCACACGGCGCTCGTCTGCCCCTATGCGGTTCACGTCCCCTTCCGATCATGTTGGCTGATGCAAAGGGCAGATCTGGTAGATTCCGCGATATGCTCCGTTTGTGATGCTTCACAGAAGCTCGCACTGATAGTCGATTAAAAACTAATTGTCAGCTTGGAGGGGTGGCGGGCACTGGTCCTAGTCGGCAATGGATTGAATGGACCGTCACCAACTGACATCCCACTTGTTCACAACAAGAGGGAGAAGTCTGGAGTAGTTCTAACGTCCGCTTGTTCATCAGGAACTCTCATAGATCAGTGTTAACCGAACTTAAACGATCTAGCGCGGAGACTCGAGCGGATCATTCATTGATATGCACAGGTGATTTTGGAGTCACCTTTCTGCTTATAGGTCCATTTGCAGGGGCAGACTCAGCATCCGAAGACCTTGGAAGCGAAGCACAGGACAATGCCTCGTCCTTTGTGTCACCGCAGAGGCAATTGGCACTGGATAGTGCTTTAGTTCTAGCTTCGCGGCTGAGAGCTCTGGTAGCACCCTTAGGCGTTGAAACTGCATTAGCACCGCTATCAGCACCCAGGGATGATCCCTTAGCTTCACCTCGAAGAGCGGACTTATGCTTGAGGATTTGGAGAGCGAAGCACGCTGTGATGGTTTGTTCGCAGCCTTGTTGCGAAGGTGATTAGCACTGCAGAGTGCTTCAGTTCTAGCCTTGGGGCTGAGAACTTCGCTCGCACCCTGAGGTACTGGCGCTGAGTTAGCCACGCCATGAGAAACTTTGCTCGGAAGAACGAGGTTGGCGCAAGAAGTTACTCCTCCTAGATTGGGCGAAAGCAGAGTTGTCAATCTAGCCTCGCGGTTAATGGCCTCGACGAAGCTGCCGAACCGGATAGGAAATTTACCTTTATCTTCGCTTGATAGGCGAAGTTGCGGTGCAACTTCAGCTGGTGGGACTTCGCCTGAAGCTTCACACGGAGATTTCTGCTTCGGCCTTCACATCAGCTTGGGAAGCGAAGTTTTAGGTTCGCAGGGAACCTGGTTAGCCTTGCTTAAGGCATCTGTAGCCTTGGTGGAGGCTAAGAGGAGTTGGGACGAGGCTCGTCCGGCTACTTGCCCGGCAAGGGCTGGCTTCTGCTCTGAAGCCTTGACCACGGAGATCTTTCTGTACTTCCGAGTGTGGAGCACTGGACTACTCTCAGAGAGTAATTCTTCAAATTTTTCTTGATCAAAATGAATGACCAAGTTTTCGAAAATGACAAGCTCAAGATTCTGACCATTGCATTGTGACACTGTCTCCTTGCTGCGCCAGAAGATTGATTTTCCCAGCGGAGTCGCCATCTTATTCTCCATTGAAAATTGCTATTCATGGGAAAACTTACAAAGAGAATTGAGGAGCGAAATTACAAGTATTTCTTTGCATAAAGAAAATTACAGGTAGATCTCCTCTGAGATTTTCGAAAAAATGTGCTGATGGGAATCTAATCAGCGCGCGATCACTTTATCCATTTGATGATGCAATTGATCAAGTGATCAAGACTGCCTCCTAATAAGACTCCCTTCTCGCTTGGTTCAGGGAATCGGAGAACAGAAGATCAATAGAGCCCTTTTGCTAGGAATTCTGCTCTTTTCAAGCCAATCTCCTCTCTATCCAAGGATGTCCGTCCCTCCTACCGTCTGTCTCCGTAGGGGGCTATTTATAGCAAATATGGGGTGTAACCGCCCCCTTGAATTCAGCAAAGCTGAATCAGTCATTAGCTTCGCGCGAGGCTCGCAAATGGCCTTACCACGAAGCTTTTTGCAAGCTTCTAGCGAAGCTAGAGGGTTCGTGCGAACGTCCTCATGCCATTACGGCTTAGTTGTCGCCACTTAATGTGGAACGAAGTGGGCGGGTGTGACCGCCCACTTAAAGTGGCGTTAATCCCACTAAATTAGTGGGGTTCACCCATTAATCCCTTGTGAGATTTTAAAACGGTCAACTTGATGACCTGGCAAAGCCCACTGCGGAGCTAGCTCATAGCTTCAGGCGAAGTTACTTTCAGAGCCTCGTACGAAGCTAAAACTCAGCCCATAGCGGAGCTATGACTTAGCTAGGGATAGAGCTTCTGGCGCGAAGCTCTTAGATCAGCCTCCAGTGGGGCTAAATGGGAAGCTTCATGCGAAGCTGATAGTTTAGCTTCAAAGCGAGGCTATCAAGCTTAGGCGAAACTTTTAGTTTCATGCGGAGCTACAAAGCTTACCTTGGGGTTATACCCAGGCTAAGTATTGAGCTAGCTTAGCGTCTTAGGTCTGCTTGGGTCTCTTCAAAGGTAACTTTGCCTTACTATCTACTTTACTGGATTAGTAATGTCCATGTCTGCCTCATTTCTGGTCATCAGCTTGTCTTCGACTTATCTTTTGTAGATGTCGATAAGTTAGACGTCGTTCAGACCGGTTGAAGATGAATGCGAGAGTCCTGTCTTTTTTGAGTGTCAACAGTAGCAGTGCTTTATAAAATATAAGTAGGGAAATATGATGATAAATATGCACTTTTGACTACCTATCACTTTGTTTTATGGACATATGTTTTGTGGGTATGTACTGGTTTTATGTTTTGAGGTTGGCATGTACCTCTGTGCATGTATGGACATATTTCTGATATGGGGGGTGTGTGTGTGTGTGTATTTGTGTTCATATGTATGGTGTATATGGTATATGTGCAGTGTTTTAACATCCACCCATCTACCACTTGTTATTGGAGGTTGGAGATAATTTGGACGGATGGAGGGAAACCGTTTGTACATACACTTTTATAACTCTGTATTCCTGTTATGCATAGATGGTTGGCATAAGAGCCAAATTTTCATATCCTATATATGCTTTTATTATTGCATTTAGCCTTTTATGTCATACTTTAATATATGCATGTGTTTAGGGGGAGCTTCGCTTGAAGTCTCTTCCCAAATTATTTGTAATAACTCCATATGTTTTATTATCATTAAAAAGGGGGAGATTGTTGGCCCAAAGGCCATTAGCCCTAGGTTTGATGATAACAAACCATATGTAGTTATGTATTAACAAGATTGTTTAATTAAGTTTCAGGTAAAATTATATGTTGCATTTCGGCTCCATCATAAGACTCACACATTTGGAAGCCAAAAGATTTAGATCTTAGAGCGTAACACACTAAAAGAGCTCAAGGATCAGCGATATTTAGAAGACTATTTCAAGATTTGTATTTTTACTTTTTCTATTTTAGATAGAATTTATAGTCATTTGTTAAAACCAAGATGATAGAGGTTGATAGCTTTTGGGATTGACATACACACACATTTCATATTCCTTTGTGTTTTTCAAAAAAAGTTTACAACTAGACTTCTTATCATTTTCCTTATCGAGTTTCAGAAAAACAAAATTTCAGAAAATCAAGTTTCAAAAAAACAAGTTTTGGAAAAACTGTTTTTTATTTTAGAAAAGAATTTTGTCAAAATATGGTTCTAATTTATTTGGTATTGATCCATGATCACATCCTAGTTCTTCAAGACCCTGGAACTCTATTTTGTATTTTTATATCAAAAGAATTTTCCTTGGAAAAAGATTGGTTTTGCAAAGATATCCAGATTGTATTTTTGGCCCATTTCTGATCGACCGGGTGATCGACCGTAGGCAGAGCAAAATTGCTATGTCGGTCGACCGGGCGGTCGATCGACATGCACCAAAGTGCAACCGTTCACTTCGGTCGACCGTCTGCAAGAGCAATTGCTCTCTGTTGGGTCCGGTCGACCGCCCGTTTGACTGACAGAGAGTTTTCACTCTCTGGTTGGGAACTACGGTCGACCGGATGGTCGACCGCTTTCCCCAAGGTCGGAAATCTTACCGTTGGCGGTCGACGGCCCGGTCGACCGGCAGCAGCGTTTTCGGCTGAGTTGGCTCCCAACGGCTAGTTTCTATTTTATCTTTTTCTAAGTCTTGTCCCAATGGCTCTATTGTGTTTTCTACCCTTATTTTCATCCCCTATAAATAGTGGGACTATGAAACAACTCAACTACGAGATTTCTAAGCATTTGATCAAAGTTTTACAAGGTTTAGCCTTTTTACAAAAGATTTCTCTTTAAGCCAAAGATTTTCATAGATTTGTGTCTTAGCTTGAGCCTTCCCTCTACTTCTCTACTAGCTATTTTCACTACACAATCCCAAAGAGTTTCACTTCCTCATCTTGGTTATAGGGTTGTGCTTGGAGCCATTTGTGGTCAAGAGTTGATCACCGATTTTCTTCGATTGAGAAGTTGTAGAGGTTGTGGCCTCGAGTGAGCTAGTGAGCTCTGAGTTGGTGTTGCGGCATCGTGAGAGAGGACTAGTGTGTCCTAAGAGTTCTAGTGAGAACTTATAACCGATTGACAATCCAGTGAGATCGGTCATAGTGAAAATCCTTCATAGTGTTGAAGGCAGGGACGTAAAGCAGTGGCTCGAACCCCAAAACATATCCTTGTGTTTGCGATTGCTTACTCTCTCTTAACTCTACTCTCTCTTTACGTGCGCTCTATATTGATTACTTTATTGCAAGTTTTTATTTAATTGCATTTGTTATTTGCAAGGTTGCTAACAAGTTATTTTAATTCCGCATTATTTGCCATTTAGTATAGCCATCGCTTATTCATCCCCCTCTAGGTGATTTTCATACTATATATGAAAGGAGGCTCTGCCACCTATTTATAGTAATGTGATGTGATTACGAAAAACTAGATTATTATACTAATTATATTCATATAACACCAAACTATATATGAAAGGAGGTTTTACCACCTATTTATAGTAAAGTGATGTGATTATGACAAGCTAATAATATTTTTTTGTTATTATTTTTACTAACCTCTCAATTGATACTTGCGTGGAATAAATCCCAACTTATCAATATTTTATATTTATTGTTCTATTATTTATATCTGTATAAACACCTACTGATAGGTTTACTGAGTAGCGTGGTGTGCCAATATTTATTTCTTATTTATTACTTCATTAATTATGTCTGCAAAACACCCACCAAGTAGAGTGGCGTGCCTATATTATAGCTCATAAATAAAAGTAATATAATGCATTGATTTTATCATCTTCTTTATTAAAATATTTAATTATATTAAATCCAAATTGCTTTTCTCTCTCCTCAACGACTATAAACGGCTAGTTTTTACTCTATAAATTGGTGAATTCTAAACCACATAACTCAGTCCTCAATCTCTTTTTATTCTCAATTTTTTCATCATCTTCGCAAGCTTTTTAGTCAAAATTTTCGCAAGATGCTTAGTCCATTCTTGAAGTTTATTATTGCCGTCATCATCATTTATGCTATTATCATTTTTGTTGTAGATATATATCCAAGTGATTTTCACCGGAACCTTTTAATTTTAATGGTCATCTTTCCTCTTTTGTTTGTCGCTATTATGATTGAAATATAAGTTTTATTATTTTGTTGTGAAATAAAATATTGTGATCTAATTATTTTTATATTTTGTTATAGTTATCACCATGTCAAACTTTGCAAAGCTTGAGTTCATTCCACTTGATATCATGGGAAGAAATTATATGTCTTGGTTTATTGACATAGAAATGCATCTCGAGTCAATGAGTCTCACTGAAATCATAAAAGAGATAAACTTTACGTCATCACAAGATAAGACAAAAGCGACGATTTTTATTCGCAGATATCTTGATGAATGTTTAAAATGTGAATATCTCACAGAAAGAGACTAAGTGTCTTGTGAAAAAATCTCAAAGAAAGATTTGATCATCAAAAGGAAGTTGTGATCTCTGTTACGCGTGATGAATGGAATGCTTTGCGCTTCTAAGACTTCAAGAAAGTCAGCGATTATAACTCTGCAATGTTCAGAATAGTATCCCAATTGAAATTTTGTGGGGTGAATATCACAGATGAAGAAATGAAGGAGAAAACTTACTCCACATTTAATGCATCTAATATAACGCTGCTGCAACAATATAGGTTGCGTGGTTTTAAGAAATATTCTAAACTAATTTCATCTCTTCTTGTGGCAGAGAAAAATAATGAACTTTTAATCAAAAATCATCAGTCTCGTCCTACTAGTTCAACAGCATTTCCAGAAGCAAATGTTGTATTTTCTAAAAATTATGGACGAGGATATAATCATGATCGTGGCCGTGGCCGTGGCCGCGATCGTGGCTGTGAATGCGGTCGAAGTGATTTTTACAACCCTTCACAAAATAACGCGATCCACAAGAAGCATAATGTAGAAAGATATAATAAAGGAAAAGATGTTCGTGAAATTTTTATTCAGAATTCTAAAAATTCCTGTTATAAATGTGGCTCCAAAGGGCACTGGTCTCAAGTGTGTCGAACACCGAAGCACCTTTGTAAGCTTTACAGGGCATCCTTGAAAGGAAAAGAAAAGGAAGTGAATTTCACTGAACATGATGATCCTACGAATGCTTCAACTCATCTTGATGCTTCAGATTTTACTAATGATTTTGTTGATCTTTCATCCCATCATGATTCTATAGATACTGGTGATAATTAGATATATGATTGTATTACCATGTTTTGTTATTTGTAATTATCAAATTTATCTTTGAATGTAATATTTCATTTATAATAATATGTTTAAAATTTTATTCTCACCAAATGATTTATTTTACATGAAGCTTGATATGAATTATTCTAATGATGAAGTCAAAACCAAAACTGGAGATATTTGCATACCGGATAGTGGTACAACACACACTATTCTCAAACATAAAAGGTACTTCTTCGATTTAAAACCAACTAAGGCAATTATCAATACAATATCAGGTCTTGTAGATTTGATTGAAGGAATTGGTAAAGTCAGTTTTATATTGTCAAATGGAGCAAAGTTTTTCATAAAAGACGTTTT
This sequence comes from Agave tequilana, assembly GCA_038442645.1. NCBI lineage: Eukaryota > Viridiplantae > Streptophyta > Magnoliopsida > Asparagales > Asparagaceae > Agave > Agave tequilana. Next base: position 73,410 of record JAVJIF010009311.1, on the reverse strand, counting down.
GTTTTCACCAAAATCTAAAAAAAATTTGTTGAGTTTTAATGATATATATCTTCATGGATATGATACTCAGTTTGCAACTGAATAAAATATGAAATATATGTATCTTACTACTTATGTATCAGGAAAGAAGTAAATATTAGAAAACTACCAAAGCTTTCCTCAGGATTGCATTACACATATATAGATGTGATAGAATCGCATATGGTAGTTAAAAAAGATACAGAGATATTAACTTGTGGCATGACCGTTTAGGTCATCCTGGGTCAATAATGATGCGAGAAATTATTGAAAATTCACATGGACATACATTAAAGGGCCAGAAGATCCTTCAAACTATTAAAATTTCATGTGAGGCTTGTTCTCTAGGAAAATTAATCATGAGACCATCACCAGCTAAAATAAAAACTGAATCACCTACATTTCTTGAACGTATCCAAGGTGATATATGTGGGCCATACACCCACTGTGTGGATCATTTCGATATTTTATGGTATTGATAGATGTCTCTACTAGATGGACACACGTTTGTTTATAATCAACTAGCGGTGCGAGATTTCTTACTCAGATAATTAGATTACGAGCATAATTTCCTGATTATACAATCAAGAAAGTTAGACTTGACAATGCTGGTGAGTTTACATCTCAGGCTTTTAATGATTATTATATGTCAATTGGGATAGCTGTTGAGCATCCTGTTACCCATGTACATACACAAAATGGTTTGGCTGAATCTCTGATTAAGCGCCTCCAGCTTATTGCTAGACCACTAATAATGAGAACAAAACTTCCTATTTCTATATAGGGTCATGCAATTTTACATGCTGCATCATTCGCATCAGACCAAGTGCATATCATGAGTACTCCCCTCTACAATTAGCATTTAGTTAAGAACCAAATATTTTTCATTTTAGAATTTTTGATTGTGCGGTATATGTACCAATTGCTCCACCAAAACATACAAAGATAGGTCCTCAAAGAAGACTGAGAATATATATCGGCTATGAATATCCTTCCATTATAAGATATCCTGAGCCTAAAACCGGTGATGTTTTTACGGCTCGATTTGCCAATTGCCATTCTAATGAGGCAATTTTTGCAGCATTAGGGGGAGAAAAGAAACAACTGGAGAAGGAGATTACATGGAGTGAACTGTCCTTATTGCATCTTGATCCTCACACAAAACAATGTGAGACAGAAGTGCAAAAGATTATGCATTTATAAGAAATAGCAAATCAATTGCCAGATGCGTTCACTGATACGAAAAGAGTGACTAAATCATGCATACCAGCTGTAAATGCTCTTTCTCGAATTGAAATCCCAAAAGGACAATCCGAGAATGAAGTCACTGATGAGTCTAAGACACGCCTGAAGCGTGGTAGACCAATCAGTTCCAAAGATAAAAATCCTCGAAAAAATAAAGTAGCAGATAAGCATGATGACCCCAATGTGGAAGAATGTGTTCTAGAAGAAACACAAAATAAGACAAATTAAGAGATGAAAAATCCTGAAGGTATAAAAAATCATGAGATCTCTATTGATTATGTCAATACAGGAGGATTATGGAATCGAAATGAGATGAAAAGGATGAAATATTTTTCTATTCCGTAGCATGTGATATTGTTAACGGAAGTGAGGATCTTGAACCAAGATCCGTCACTGAATGTCAAAATAGACATGATTGGACAAAATGAAAAGGCGCTATACAGGCTGAATTGAATTCGCTTAATAAGCGTAAAGTATTTGGACCTATTATCCTAACGCCTGAAGCCATGAGACCAGTAGGATACAAATGGGTTTTTATACAAAAATGCAATGAGAAAAATGAGATTGTGAGGCACAAAGCTCAACTTGTTGCTCAAGGTTTTTCATAAAGACCTGAAATTGATTATAAAGAAATGTATTCTCCAGTAATAGATGCAATTACGTTTAAATAATTAATTAGCCTAGCAGTTTCTAAAAATTTAGAAATGTATCTTATGGATGCGGTTACAGCTTATTTATATGGGTCACTTGATAGTAATATTTATATGAAAATCCCTGAAGGATTTAAGATGCCTGAAGCATTAAGTTCAAAACCCAAAGAATTATATTCGATCAAATTACAAAGATCGTTATATGGGTTAAAACAATCAGGGTGCATGTGGTATAATCGCTTAAGCGAGTATTTGTTAAAAGAAGGATATGTGAATAATCCTATATGCCCATGTGTTTTTATAAACAAAATAACATTCGGATTCATTATCATTGCTGTATATGTTGATGATTTAAACATCATTGGGACACATAAAGAAATCCTAGAAGTAATGATGTATTTAAAGAATGAATTTGAAATGAAAGACTTTAAAAAAATCAAGTATTGTATTGGTTTACAGATTGAGCACTTTCAAAGTGGAATACTTTTGCATCAATCAAATTATACTGAAAAGGTTTTGAAACGTTTTAACATGGATAAAGCAAATCCTTTAAGCACTCCAATGGTTGTTAGATCATTGAATGTGAAAAAGGATCCATTTTGCCCTTACGAAGATAATGAAGAGGTTCTTGGTCTTGAAGTACGATACTTAAGTGCAATTAGAGCTCTTATGTATTTGACTAATTGTACCCGACTAGATATAGAATTTGCTACTAATTTATTAGCAAGATTTAGCTCATCTCCTACAAGGAGACATTGGAATTGTATTAAGCATGTATTTCATTATCTTTGAGGAATAACTAATTTTGATTTGTTTTATTGCAGAGGATCAAAATAAGAAATGATTGGTTATGCAGATGCAGATTACTTGTCAGGTCCACATAAAGTCAGGTCTCAAATAGGATATGTGTTCACATGTGTAAGTAAAGCGATCTCTTGGCGTTCACAAAAGTAGACACTTATTGCCACTTCTTATAGTCATACTGAAGTTATAGCACTCCATGAAGCAAGTCGAGAATGTGTATGATTAAGGTCTGTAACTCAACACATCCAAACAACTTGTAGATTACCAATCAACAGAGATCCAACAATACTGTTTGAAGACAAATGCTGCATGCGTCGCTCAAATGAATGAAGGATTCATCAAAAGCAACCGAACCAAGCATATACCCCAAAGTTCTTCTCATTCAGCCAAGAACTTGAAAAGGATAAGGAAATTAATATTCAATATATCCGATCAAGTGACAATGTGGTAGGTCTCTTTACAAAGGCACTTCCCACTATAACTCTCAGAAAGCTTATCTGTGATATTAGGATGCGTCATATGAGAGACTTATGAAGAAGAACTACTCATGTCAACTTGAGGGGGAGCTTACATGGCTTTACTCTTTTTTCCTTACTATGGTCACATGATTTTCTTGATAAGGTTTTTAACGATGCAGCATAGAACACGTATACAGAGATGGTGTACTCTTTTTCCCTTCGCTATGGTTTTATCCCACTGGGTTTTCCTACCAAGGTTTTTAATGAGACATCATATATGGTTGACAGCCAAGGGGGAGTGTTATGAAATGATGACTGCCAACATTTACTGTACAATATTAATGATTTTATTATGCGACGACGCAAGCGATGACGCAACATGCATAGTGACTGCATAGTACCCCCAAAGTTTTTCTATAAATAGGTCCATCCTGATTCATTTCAATGTACACTTCAGAAATCAATAAGAATTCCTACTTCTACTCTGTCTCTAGAATTCTCTTTTTCGGTGTTATAATTTCTCAGGTTTACAATAAAATTACTTAGTTTAGTTAAGTTTGCTTTCCAAAGAGAATAATGTTTTTGTGTGCTATGATTGGGAAGGCCAAAGGCATTAATATAGGCTTTACCAATGCAGTTTGAATGACAATTTCCGACCTCCGTACATGTTTGTTTACTTGATGGTGAAGGGACATTTCTCAGTTTTTTTTATTTAGGATGCAGTGGATGGAATTTAACTTTGATGTAATCCTGCCTTAAATTGTAGATCACGTGAATCCGAATATTTCTTGATTTTCAAGAGATGATGATTTCAGCTGACCATCGATCATGTAATATTGACAATAGGAATATAATATTCAATTTTTCTGCTCAAGACCTTGCAGGCTGCTGGCCCAAAGGCCCATCACTCTAATTTTAATGGTGAGTAACTCATGTAGTTATAGTACTAATGATCTTGTGTTTATTAAGTTTCAAATATAGGTCAAGATCATTATTAGTGTTTAACTTTTACAATCGACTCGAGGTCAAGTTTCAAAGCTATCATGAAATGATTCAAGAGCTCAAACCTTAAAGTTCGCATCAAGAATTCGAGATGGAGTTGTCGCTCTTTGGATCGTATTTGGATCGAGTCATCTTGGAGAAAAAGATTTACAAGAAGACTTTGGTGTAGGTTTGTTTGTTTAGTTTAGATCTTGTGTAAGGATAGAATAGCTTTGAATTATTAAAGTTCACACACACACAAAAGTTAATTTATCGCTTTCATAATAAATAGTTTTGATTTCAGTTTAATCGTTTCGTTTTAAAAGTTCACGTCTACATGGTTTATATCTACATAGAATAAGTTTCATGGTTTATATATGTGTTGGATTTTATCTACACATATTAGATCTTTATTGTTTAGAAAAAAAACTTATTTCTATGAGTTCATGTGTTTCAGTTCCACATGTATACGGTTTTGAGTTTCGGATTATCAAGTATACATATATCAGTTTCATGAATAGATTTCATCAAAAGAAGTTTACATGGTTTATATGTATATTTGATTATACATTGATGGTTCATATATCTTTAGAAAAACTTATTTTGATGTATCTAGTTCATGTGTTTAAGTTTTGTTTTTATCAAAACTTATTTTGGTATTTATTGTCAAAAATAAGTATATATCATCTACTATATGTATTGGATTCTATCCATACATATTATGCTTCAAATGTGTTTCAATATCTTATTTTTGTATCTATACAAGTTTTAAAAAAATCGGATTTTCATTTCAATGTTTGAATTTTGAAAAATACAGTTTTTGATTTTTGCCTATATTCTTTATCATAAAATAGTTTAATTGTCTGTAATATGTGTTGATTTTTTTATCACACATATTTGTGCTACATTGTATTTATATGAACTTATTTTTGTAAAATTTATGAGGTTTTATTAGAATTTATATGGTTTCAAAGTCCAAATTCTAAACCCTCAAAATTGCAGTTTTGGGCTACTAACGGGCGACTAACTGGTTGACTGTAGGCTAGCTCGGTCGACCGACCGGTCGATCGACATGCACACATGCACAAGCCCAACTAGCAGTCGACCGACTGGCTCAAGTCCACTCTCGGGCTTGGCTCGGTCGACCGGCCGATCGACCGACAGAGAGTTACACTCTCTGTATTTTGGGTGCGGTCGATCGGGCGGTCGACTGGCAACCCCAACGGTCAAAAATTTGACCGTTGGCCGGTCAATCAGGGGTCGACCGATAGGTCAGTTTGGCCTGGGTTCTGCCCCTAACGGCTAGTTTTTGCTTGGGCTATTTAAAGGGTGTTTGAGGCCAATTTTAGAGAAGTTTTTTCAACAAGTTTTCAAGAGCTATTTTGCTTATTTTCTGAAGAGTTTTTAAACAAGTTTCTGGTGCTAAAATTCTATATCTTTATTTAGTTTCAAAGTTTTGAAAAATCAAAGAAAAACAAGTTTTGAGAATCTAGTTTCTTTTTCTACATTTCTTATATCATTTCAAGAGTTCTTTCAAGAGTTTTCCTTTGTGTTTCTTTTTCAAAATCTTTGTTCACTCACATACTTGAGCTATTCATTTTAAAATCTATCCTCTAGGATTTTGTATTATGAGAAGTATTTTGTTTGTGATCATTGTGATCACCAAGTATTGTTTGTGATCTTTGTAATCACCAAGTTGTAATCATTCTTTACTTTGTGCTTGGCTTTGTGCCTACCCTCTTGTGTAGAGGTGTGAGAGAGTTGGAGTTGTGTACTCCAAGTTTGTAAGTTATAATTCCTCGGTGGAGGTCCCTTTGTGGAAGGTCCTTTGTGAATATAGTAAAAATCCTTCTGTGTGAAGGCGGGGAGGTAGAGCGATGGCTCGAACCTCGAAACTTATCTTTGTGTTTGTGTTTGGATCTCTATATCTCTCAACTCTCTACCCTCTTTATATCTTACATTGCTATTATTGCTCATATCTATACATGCTTGATATTGTTTATTTGCTCACACTTGTGTTTAACCAAGAGAGCTATTGAAGTACCTCAACTCTTAGTTTAGAGGAATTGTGAGGAGAAGTTCTAAAACTCTTCACGGAGAATTCAGCCTCACTCTTGATTACACGTTGTATGTATTAGCATTTAGGTTTAATTTCGCATTATTTATCCCTAGATTAGCGGTACACCTATTCACCCCCCTCTAAGTGTACTTTCAATTGGTATCAGAGTTAGCGCTCCTGATATTCGGTTTAACCACCTGGGAGTGATCCTTTTGTTGCTAATCTAGTTATTTGCTTTGCACACTTATTTGTTTACACTCATAGATTATCTTGCACCACCCATGTATGATGTTTTTAACATTGATATGTGAAAGTTTAAGATGAGTGCTTAACTTAAAGCTCTAAGATTGCATGTTTATCTTTCCACTACCAAGAAATCTTATATTGACAATGACAAGTATTTAGAGGCTAATGCAAAGCATACACTTTGCAAAGAACATATTTCTTTGCTTTCTCATTGTGATTCCGTTTTTGCAGTGTGGAACGATTAGTCTTTAAAACTGCATATATCATACCACATCTTCACATTTATTTAATATTAAATTCTGCTAATAATATCTCTCTTGTATGTTTCTACGTCCATGGCATGAAATGAAGAAGAAGACCCAAAATCACCATTTAATTGGTGATTAAAAGCCTACTAAGATAGCCATTGACTTTGGACGGTGGTTTCGCCAAAACCAGGGGCCCAAATTAGGAAATTAGCAAGTACAACCGACAGGGGGGTGACATGACAGCGTGCGGCAGGCCACGCCGCCTGCACGGCCATACTATGACTATGGAAACGCGGCCATAGCCGCATTTCTGCGGCTCTGGTATGGAGCCATGCGCCAAGATTTGACGCGTGGCTCTGTACCTGTACCCTGATGCCCCAGTTCTCCTATAAATACCCTGGGATTTCCAGAGCTGAGGGAGAGGAGTTTTGATGTGTTTTAGGTTAGTTTTTAGGGTTTTCCTCTTGTTGTAGTTTAGGGTAGTTTAGTTTAGTTGTTGTTCTTCTTCCTCCCTTGTATTTTTCATTTTTGTAGATCTTGTAATAGGAGAGAGAGTAGTACATGGGTGGAAAGAAAGAGTGCTTGTAATGGAAGGTGACAATCTATGAAAGGTTCTCTCTTTACCTCTCTTTGTTTTCTTCTTTCTAACCCCTTTTATATATTTAGCTAATTTTCTCTCATGACAATTAACTACTAACTACTAACTTGCTAACTTCTTATAATCTATATGAATCTAATAGCCTCTATTTGGCCTTGCTCTTGCAAGAGCCGTTGATGGCTCATGATGATGAATTCTAACCCTTTAAACATCCAACTCTCTAACAAGCTAACATTACTTTATTCCATGCTTGTTCTTGTTAAGTTTTGATGGTTTAAGTGTAGCTTGCACTTATTTTGTTGAGTTTGGATGTGAAAGTTATCGTATGTGTCATGCTTTGAAACGCTCTTGAACTAAGGACTAGTGATGGCCAAGGATACATGTGAGGCAAACTATTACTAAGAGGTTAGCATGTTAGTGGAGCCATTAGTAGTTAGTAGCCATGGGTTTTCTTACATTTTTTCTTTGTTTTAGATATATCTCAAAAATCACAAATATATTCTTTTCTATGTTTTTCACTTGTTTGTTTTCACCGTACTTCTCTTTTCATTCTTTGTTTCCTTTTCTTTTCATTCTTTCAAACATTGAAGAACTTTTAATATACACGTGAACATACCGTGCAAGCTTCTATCGCCTCCCATCCTTGTGGATTCGACTCGTTTTAGCTTCTACTTATAACGAAAGTATCGAGGAAGACAAAGCACACACTTTAAATATTGATTTCAAAACATACACTTTTTGTGCGTGATTTTTCTTGATCAAATTTTGGTACCGTTGCTGGGGATGGGAACGACTTGATTTCACATTTTTGTTAACGTTTCTTCTTTATTTATTTGGTGTGCAGGTTAAAGTTTTAGTATTGCAGAAGTCCACACTTGTTTTTGTGTAGTTGGGTAAATTTTTTGTATATTTCTATTTTCTGTTGCTAGTTTTTATTAAATTACATGTGCACTATAATAATTTAAGAGCTAAAATATGAAAATTGGATGCTTTTAAACAGTTTAAACATTTGCATCTAGGCACGTGTTGATTTCAATTCCAATATACTTTATTTTGTTCTTGTGTTGTTGTGATCTTAACAGAGGTGTACATATTACATCGCATATAGTTAGGACAAACACGTGGGTGATTTACTCTCTTTGTGTGTTCATTCTTATCTATATTGCACACTTGCACGAATTGAACCTAAGGGCAAAACCCAATACACCAATACAACACAAAGTGTAGAAGTCATTACCCTCCCTTAGCCCAAAAATCACCTCCCCACTCACACAACCCAAGGCTAAATAAAACTTGTTAGACGTTGGCCCCTAGGGACATCTCAGACTCATTAGGAGATTGACCTAAGGGAGAAGTTGTTAGAAGTCGACTCTTATCAAATCGGTGTCAAAGGTTGGAAATTGAGAGGCGAAACCTCGAAGAACAGTGGTTTGGCATAATTAGGCCCGTTGCTCCGGCACGAATACCTCCCACTGATCTTGCCCCTACCTGGCCGATTAACTCGTGGTCAGATTCTGACAATGTACCCCCCGTAGACAGTCTAACCAGTTAGGAGTCGTCTAGATCTAAGTCAACCCTACTATAGGCTTGTTTCTTTTTTTTTTCTTTGTTTGTTTGTTTGTTTGTTTTTTGAAAATTGTGAAATGGATTTTAACAACAACAAGTTTTTCAATCCTAATATGAATCCATATTTCACCCCGATCTTATTTGACTCAAATAACCCCGACCCGGCTATGTACAACATGAACTAACCATATATGCCGAGTTGGGATTATCTGACTCAATATGACCCATATCCCCAATCTATGACTATAATTTTTAAAATAACTTTCACTCTTCACAGAGTTCATGGGGATTCACCTCCCCCGAGTCAAATTTTCAACCATATTGTCCACAATTTCCACAATATACATTCCCCGATTCTGCTTCATATCTTCCTTTTCCTGAACCACCAATTAAAGAAAAATCATCGTTGCAAAGGACTTTGAAAGAAGAGATAGAGCCCCAAAAATAATTTGAAAACATGATGGCCTCATCATGTCCACAAAATTTCCAAAATTCATATAGTTTTTTCAGAACCACTCAAAGAAAAATCATTGTGGGAAAAAACTATGGAATTCGTGTAAGAGACCGAGCGAATAATGCAAAATATGATTGACTTTTCATGTCCATCAAATATTCATATGACTCACGAATCATGTCATTTTGAAAATCTAGCTTCAATTTCATCATACCAACCTAAACTTGACCAAAATCAACCTCATGATAGTTTGACAAGTTATCCATTTCCTAAAATTGAACTTGAAGATGAATGTGAACCTGAGCTTCAATTACCGATTCGAGTCCAATCCTTGAATCAATATCGACTTCTGTAGTGCTACCTGAACTAAGTAACATTCTTGAGCCAGTTTTGATTCCCATAATTCCTGAACTTGAACTGATCATTTCACTCATTCACATTCCTTCCGTGGACGAAAATCAAGATTCAATTTCATTACATTCATTTGAACTTGCCCAAAATTTTGAGAACCACCTTGACATTTTGACAAGTTATCCTTTTTCCAAAATTGAACTTGAGCTTGAAAGTGATCTTGAACCTCAAGTTGGTAATTCCATTTCACTTTTTGATTCAATAAAGACTCTGGTATCTTTACCAGATTTTTTTCTCTATTCCGGAGTCAATATTGAATCCTGTACCGGTACACCATGAAATTGAATTACCTATATCTTATGATCACACTTCATTGATGGGGAAAGAGTGTGAACATCAATTCTTTGGTTTGGACCACATTTTTGAACCAATTTCGACTCCCCCTTTTGAATCTCAACTTGATCTGAGACAAATTTCTGAGTCGGTATCGGTTTTTATTCCTGTTTCATTTAAGTCCATATCAATCATCTCCCAAAATCACACTTCATTGTTAGATAAGGATGTTGAAGAAAATGACTCAGTAATTATTTTTGAAAATTAGAAATTAGATGGGGATAATTTTTTAAATAAGACCACTCAATCATTCTTTTATTGGGTCGTATCAGAGAGGTCACTGGTGGGTTTCTGCAAGATCCACGATTTTTTGATTGGGTAGCAATGCTTGGCCAAATCAGACCACCACCGGAGCCACCACCTGAGGTAATTTTCCTTCCCTTCCCATTTGTTTCATGTATATACACATTCACGATGCATTGAGGACAATGCATGAGATAAGTGTGGGGGAGGATTTACTAACATAGTTAGTTTTACATTTTCTTTAAAAGTTCTCCGGCATGAGATAAAGGTTCTTCGGCAACGGCGCCATAATTTGATCGGGGGAAAACCGCGTACAAAAAGTGTATGTTTTGAAATCAATATTTAAAGTGTATGCTTTGGCTTCCTCGATACTTCCGTTATAGCATAGAGGCTAACACGAGTCGAATCTACAAGGACAGGAGGCGATAGAAACTTACACTGTATGTATACGTGTATGTTAAAAGTTCTTCAATGTTTGAAAGAATGAAAAAAGAGGAAATAAAGAATGAAAAGAGAAGTACGATGAAAACAAAGAAGTGGGGAAACATAGAAAAGAATATATTTGTGATTTTTGAGATATATCTAAAACAAAGTAAAAATGTAAGAAAAACCCATGGCTACTAACTACTAATGGCTCCACTAACATGCTAACCTCTTAGTGATAGTTGTCTCACATGTATCCTTGTCCATCACTAGTCCTTAGTTCAAGAGCATTTCAAAGCATGACCCATACGATAACTTTCACATTCAAACCCAACAAAACAAGTGCAAGCTAAACTTAAACCATCAAGACTAAACAAGAACAAGTATGGAATAAAGTAATGTTAGCTTGTTAGAGAGTTAGAATGTTAGAGTGTTAGAATCCATCATCATGAGCCATCAATAGCTCTTGCAAGAGCAAGGCCAAGTAGAGGCTATTAGATTCATGTGGATTATCAAGTAAGAAATTAGCAAGTTAGTGGTTAGTAGTTAGTTGCCATGAGAGAAAATTAGCTAAACATGTAAAAGGGGTTATAGAGAAGAAAATAAAGAGAGGTAAAGAGAGAACCTTTTATAAATTGTCACCTTTCATTACAAGCACTCTTGCTTTCCACCCATATACTATACTCTCTCCTATTACAATATCTACAAAAATGGAAAATGCAAGGGAGGAAAAAGAACAACAACTAAATTAAACTACCCTAAACTATAACAAGAGAAAAACCCTAAAAACTAACCTGAAAACACATCAAAACTCCTCTCCCTCTGCTCTGAAAATCTCAGGGTATTTATAGGCGAACTGAGGCATCATGGTACAGGTACGGAGCCGCGCGTCAAATCTTGGCACGCAGCTCCATACCAGAACCTTGAAAATGCGGTTATGGCCGCGTTTTCGCGGCCATAGCATGGTCGTGTCGTGGCGCCGCCTGTCGCGCGCTGTCATGTTATCCCCTTGTCGGTTGTACTTACTGGTTTTCAGATTTGGGCCCCTGATTTTGACAAAACCACCCTCCAAAGTCAATGGCTATCTTAGTAGGCTTTTAATCATCAATTAAATGGTGATTTTGTGTCTTCTTCTTCATTTCATGTCATGAACCTAGAAACATACAAGAGAAGTATTATTAGCAAAATTTAATATTAAATAAATGCGAAGATGTGGTATGAAATATGCAGTTTTAGAGACTAATTATTGAACACTTTGATCTCTCACAAGAACAAGCTTCAAACATTTCGGAGAGAGAATCTGTTGGAGATGAGTCCGAGCAAGCGTGATACACTGTCTAAGAGAATGACTCCCTTGAGGTAAATTTAGATTCCCATCTAAATGATTATGCTAGTACTTTCAATGTTGAACATGATAGTATGGACGCACATATGTTAAATGTAGAGCTTTCTGAGTTTTATAAAAGCTTGCTTTCAAAGTATAAACTTTGGAAAAATAAGAGTTTTGATTTAAACAAAGAAAATGAATTGTTGTTTTCAAAAATCGATTTGGTTTTAAAAGAGAAAGTTGAGATTTCAAGTGAAAAGGATTTTTTGAAAACCAACTTGATCTTGTTTTGAAGGAAAATGAGTTTTTAAAAAATAAAAATGATTTGGATGTTGTCTTGAAAAATAATAGTGTTTTGTCTTCAAGACTTGATTTTGTTTTAAAAGATAATGATTCTTTGAAAAACAAAATTTTTTGATTTCTAAAGAATTGGAATATATTTTTAGAAAATATTTCTTTGAAAATAATCTTGCTTCCCATTCTTGTCATGCTTCTATTGATTTATCTCCTAGTGATAAGAATTTAATTTTACATGCTAGTTCTTCATCTTCTTCTATTGTAAATGATATTTGTGTTTTAAAGAAGAATGTAGATTGTTTTGGCTCCACTTTGAGCCAATGTGCAATGAATCACAAGATATTGGAATACATGTTTCGAAAGAAAAATACTCCATATATGCATGCACACCCATCACGGCATGCACATGTTTCTCATGTTCACACACATGACACTATGTATGCTAGAGTGTACACTTATACACATTGTGGTCGCAAAGGCCACCTTACAAAATTTTGTTATGATAGGTTAAATGCTTTAAATTTTGTAAGTAAAACTGTTTGAGTTAGGAGAGGCACTATGATTGGTAGTCAAAAGTGCATTTTTATCATCATATTTACCATCACATTTTCATATTTATTCATTTAATTCTACACATTTATTAATAATTTGTAATTTATTGTGTGCAGGCCTCGAATTATTATTTTAACAATAAATAAAGCTTAAAGAGCCCAAAAGCCCAGATCCAAGCCCATATTTGAAGCCCAAGAGTCAAAGTGCAAATATCAGATTGTCAAAGTGCAAATATACAAGGGCTAAAGTTGCAATTATTAAAGATGAGGGAAGGATAGAATTCTACCCAACCCTAAACTCTTGCAGGATGAGCATAAAAGCCAAAGATGAGAAGGAAATTCGTTTAAAAGAGATTGGGAGAATACAAAATCTAGATAACTTGATTTCCAAGTTATATCCATATCCCAATATTAAGAGCCAGGATCATACTTCCAGAAGCAGGCGCCCACATGGACGGACCAGGAGAAGCCACGCGCCAAAGCGCGTGGCCAGATTCCACAAAAATGCCGCAAATCCGCGGCAAAATCCAAGATTCCGCGGCACTTTGAGCTTATCCAGAAACCAATTTCGTGGGCAACTTCATCCGGGACTCCTCTACCTTCTGCATCTATAAATACCCCCTGCAGTGCAACGTACAGAGTCGTCCAGAGGCGAGCCAAGGGCCAAAAGCTAGGGTTTTTAGTTTCTAGGTTAGATTTTCTTTTCTTTTTATTTTCAAGAGAGAGAGAGGCTTATATTGAGCGTGACACCGATGTACCCTTCCTCTTCTCTGCATTTGTATTCAGCAATAAAGGTAATTATTTTTCTTTTGTTCATTGTTCTGATATTTTATTTTTCTTTTTGTTTTCCTTTCTTTTTCTCTGTGATCTCTTGTGGTTGTTGATGAACATGCAAGTGGACTCCAAAAGCAAGTATACTAAGCTATGTGAGAACCAGCGATAGTTCATGAAGACGTTCTCCTCCAAGCTACGCATCACTTCGTTCTTGATATGCTTGACGATATAATGTGCACAGGGATTGAGTTCGAGTTTATGATCTATGCGTGGAACGCCTCAAAAGCAAGGTAGAACATGTAAGGTTTTCACGTTTTTTTTCTTCAACCAAACTCAAGTAAGTATTCTTTTCTTTTCTTTTCTTTTCTTTCTTTTTTGTAGATTAAATCACAGCTTCTCCCAATTCTTTATTTGTCGACCCATTGTAAATACCACTTCCTTTCTAACTTAACTAATAAAAATAAAAACTTTAGAGATAACTTGCTTAACGCTTCCATCGCAGTCCCTCCCTGAGGATCACGACCCGCATAGCCTTGCTACAGCGGATTAGTATTGAGAACCTCGCACACCTTTAATTCTTAAATCTAAAATTGTTTATTTTCGTGTGCAGGAAAACTCGATCAACAAATTGGCGCCGTTGCCGGGGAGGGACGGTAAGTTTATCTCTAAAACAAAAATTTAATTTTTAACTAATTCTTTATTCTTTTCTGTTTGCAGGTTTGGAGAACAGGAAACAGAAATACAGCAGCAGCAGTGGACATATAGCTCCTCTGTGCCTCTGCCCTCGAAGGCAGAGCATCAGAGACTACTGTATTGCCGCGGAAACGCGGCAACAGTAGAGGATTACTCACTGAAATTTTTGCAGGATTCTGCAAATTGCAAATACTGTTTTCTGCTCTGTTGGGTTTGTTCTGTGATAAACCTGTATACTGCTAATTAATTCAACAGTAAATTATTTATTGTTAAAGATAAAATTGATTAGACGTTTGCATATTAGGCACGTGTCTTTTCAATTCCTTTATTTTTACTGTTGAAGAGTGCTGGAGAAGCAAGGTACGTACGCATTGCATGTAGAATAGGACTCATCTCTTGGTTGATTTTCTGCTTTGAGTGAATCTTATCTAATTATCTTGTACACTTGCACTAATTCATCTTAAGGGCATAACCCATTAACAAGATAAGGTGGGGATTTCATCACCCTTCCTTAGCCCAAAAATCATATCCCGAGCACTCACTAACCCAAGCCTAACTTAAAAATTAGTAGACGTTGGCCCTAGGGACACTCGGACTCAATTAGGAGATTATCCTAAGGGGGAACGGTATTGGAAGTTGACTCCTGCCAAATCAGTGTCTAGGAAGGGGATTGAGGGCCGAAAGCCCGAAGTGTGGTGGTTATTTAATTAAGGAACGTCTTTGACGGAAAACCTCCCACCACTCTTGCCCCGACCTGGCTGATTAACTTGTGGTCAAAGTCTACACCCTACCTCCCGTGGACAGTCTAACCAGTTAGGAGTCGTCTAGGTCTAGGTCTACCCTAACTTAGGTTAGAAATTTTTCTTTTTTTGTTTGTTTTTTTTCTTTTGTTTGCTTTGTGTGATATGGCCTATAACAATAATTTTTTCAATTTTAATGAGGATCCATATTATACACCAACCTCTTTTTCGGATATTACCAACCCGGCACATCATAACTCTAACCAACCTAGTGTGCCAGATTGGTCTTATCCGAATCATTACATGCCCCAATCCCAATACTATGAACAAGATTGGAATAATCATCACTACTCTTCACAGAGTCAATGGGGATTCAACACCCCTGAGCCATATGGTCAACCACCTGTTCAACCATTATCTTCATATACGTCTTTTCCCACATCACCAAGGTTTCAGTCCTCCATTGATCTATTCGATGGGTTAGAAGAAAAAGTGGATCGGTTGCAAGATACAATGAATGATCAAATTTCTAGACTTTCAACATTCTTGAGCATCTTGATAGGAACCAAGAATCATTCTGTTTAGAAGACCTTGATCAAAATTCAATTTCATCACATCAATATGAACTTGCTCAATCCCAATCCTTGGACAAATTGGCTAGTTTTAATTTCAATGAGATTGAATTAGACTATGAATGTGAACCCGATCCCCAACTTTGCGATTCAGTTTCCATCTTCGAATCTATGTTGACTCCAGTATCCTTACCAATTTGGACCAATTTTCTGAGCCAACATTTATTCTCATACCCATAGATCATGAAATTGAATCACCCATTTTTGATGATCATATTGAACTTGACCAATTGTGCAATTTTGAAAGTCCCATGAAAAAATTGACAAGTTCCCATTTTTATGAGATTGAAACTAATGAGATATGTGACCTAGATTCCCAAATCTATGATCAAGTTCAAATTCCCGAATCATTATTGACTCCTGTTTTGTTACCCGCTTAGGTAATATTTTAGAGTCAGTTTTGATTCCCACACCTATCATTCCTGAACTTGAATCACCAACATTGAGTCACATTCCATTGTGGGAAAATGATTGTAGACTTGAGTTTCAATTTCTTGACTTGGACCCACTTCTTGATCCTAGCCCGACTCCTGAACCTTTACTTGATTTGAGTTTCTTTCCTGAGTCGGTATTAGATCCTGAACCTATCATTCTTGAGTCCAAGTCAACCATTTTACCAAGTCACATTCTTTTGTTGGACATAGGTATAGACCATGACTCTGTGATGATTTTCCAGGACTGGTCATGTAAAGGGAGTAAGTTTCACGAGAGGATCTTCCATGATCCTATTCATTCTGGGGACTGTAAATATGTAAATAAAAAAGAGGTCAATAAAGGTAGGTCCCGTGAACTACCACGTTATCTTGTTTGGGCCGCATTTCGTGGACCAATTAGACCACCTCCGGAACCACCACCCTAAGGTAACTTCCGCCTTCCCTTGTTCTATTTCATGCATATATGCATTCATTCATACATTGAGGACAATGCATGAGATAAGTGTGGGGGTGGGCTTTACTAACATACTAACATAAGTAGACACTAACAAAATTTGCTAATAAAAAAAAATATAAAAAAATGTTATAAAAAGGAAATATTTTGACTTATTTTTTTGAAAGAAATCTAAGTTAGTTTTAAGGATTAGGAAAATCGTGATTAGGATTTCTAAAAACTTGGTCAAAATAAATAAATTGTTTAAATTTTTAGGTATAGGAGAGAAATTGAATAAGTAATTAGTCTTGATTTTTACCTTAATGAAATGTGCATTCCTAGTACATATCTAGGATTCTAAGACAAAGACCTTGTGCCTCATAAAAAAAAAATCACCAATTAAGCTGATACATGTGCCTCAAGAAGCATAAGTATTCATGCCTAAAGGTGAGTAAATAAAATAAAGTCCTTAGTTTTGGGGCCTAGTTCACTCGAATTTGAGTCCGCGGGGTGTTTTCTCACCTGGTGCCCTAAAGCCAACCGGTTTGGGAGTCATCGACTTTAAGTTCGTTACATGGGTGGATTAGAAAGCCTAAGAAAATTAAGGAAAAATTACTTATATATGTATTAACACATCTAATAGTCAATTAGTTAGGTATGAGGGCCTCAAGAAGCCTTAATGCTTATACGAAAGAAAATTAGATGCGTTATACATATTAAAAAAAATAAAAAAATATATATATATATATATATATAAAGAGGCATGAGAGTCCAAGTTAAGGAATTCCTAGTAAAAACATAAGGATGCATATGATTTTTGGTAACGAAAAAGACTATATTAGAAATTCAATTTTAATTCTTACCTAAAATGGAAAACAATTAACTTTATTAAGACTAAGTTTAAAGAATGAATAAAAATGAGGATCCTAAAACTTATAGACTACTTAATCTCTTCAATAATAATTCAAATATTTTCCTTTTTATGGATTTTGTGGGTGCAATCCGCTGAAAACCCTCACGAGACAACACTCGTCCTCTAGGGTAACCTAGAGGTTTAACGGCTTGTTGCACGTGCTAAGTGCAATCGTGATTCCTACGAAAGTGAGTTAGGTTAGATTAACTTTTCTTTTCTTTTTCTTTTTCTTTGTTTTACTCGAGGACGAGCAAAAAGATAAGTGTGGGGGTGTGATTGGTAGTCAAAAGTGCATTTTTATCATCATATTTACCATCACATTTTCATATTTATTCATTTAATTCTGCACATTTATTAATAATTTGTAATTTATTGTGTGCAGGCCTCGAATTATTATTTTAACAATAAATAAAGCTTAAAGAGCCCGAAAGCCCAGATCCAAGCCCATATTTGAAGCCCAAGAGTCAAAGTGCAAATATCAGATTGTCAAAGTGCAAATATACAAGGGCTAAAGTTGCAATTATTAAAGATGAGGGAAGGATAGAATTCTACCCAACCCTAAACTCTTGCAGGATGAGCATAAAAGCCAAAGATGAGAAGGAAATTCGTTTAAAAGAGATTGGGAGAATACAAAATCTAGATAACTTGATTTCCAAGTTATATCCATATCCCAATATTAAGAGCCAGGATCATACTTCCAGAAGCAGGCGCCCACATGGACGGACCAGGAGAAGCCACGCGCCAAAGCGCGTGGCCAGATTCCACAAAAATGCCGCAAATCCGCGGCAAAATCCAAGATTCCGCGGCACTTTGAGCTTATCCAGAAACCAATTTTCGTGGGCAACTTCATCCGGGACTCCTCTACCTTCTGCATCTATAAATACCCCCTGCAGTGCAACGTACAGAGTCGTCCAGAGGCGAGCCAAGGGCCAAAAGCTAGGGTTTTTAGTTTCTAGGTTAGATTTTCTTTTCTTTTTATTTTCAAGAGAGAGAGAGGCTTATATTGAGCGTGACACCGATGTACCCTTCCTCTTCTCTGCATTTGTATTCAGCAATAAAGGTAATTATTTTTCTTTTGTTCATTGTTCTGATATTTTATTTTTCTTTTGTTTTTCCTTTCTTTTTCTCTGTGATCTCTTGTGGTTGTTGATGAACATGCAAGTGGACTCCAAAAGCAAGTATAACTAAGCTATGTGAGAACCAGCGATAGTTCATGAAGACGTTCTCCTCCAAGCTACGCATCACTTCGTTCTTGATATGCTTGACGATATAATGTGCACAGGGATTGAGTTCGAGTTTATGATCTATGCGTGGAACGCCTCAAAAGCAAGGTAGAACATGTAAGGTTTTCACGTTTTTTTTCTTCAACCAAACTCAAGTAAGTATTCTTTTCTTTTCTTTTCTTTTCTTTTCTTTTCTTTTCTTTTTTGTAGATTAAATCACAACTTCTCCCAATCTTTATTTGCCGACCCATTGTAAATACCACTTCCTTTCTAACTTAACTAATAAAAATAAAAACTTTAGAGATAACTTGCTTAACGCTTCCATCGCAGTCCCTCCCTGAGGATCACGACCCGCATAGCCTTGCTACAGCGGATTAGTATTGAGAACCTCGCACACCTTTAATTCTTAAATCTAAAATTGTTTATTTTCGTGTGCAGGAAAACTCGATCAACACACTAACCCCCATGGACCCAAGAAAATTTGGGTACCAAAATCCACTCCTATTTTTTTTGATGTAGGTGTGGGCTTTCACAAGACGTGAGAGATTTGGTGCCTAGATTGTAGATGCAATCGGAGCTCAACTAACGCTACATTGGATGCATTGTTATCAAGAATATTTTGGTGGGAGGACAACCATGTTTGGAGAAGTGAAGATTAGTTCTATGATTTTGGTAACTATCTTTAACTTTTATTTCAGGTTTTTAGCATATTATGTTTATATTTATGATTGAGTTGGAATCTACACAAAAAATACAGAATTTCAGAACTTTATAATAGAAATGTAAGGTACTCAATTCTACCGTAATAGCAAGTGGCTATGCGGGTCGTGATCCTCAAGGAGGGACTAGCGATGGAAGCTTTTTACAAGTTTTCTTTTAAGTTACTTAAAGTGATTAAAACTCTTCTCTTGTTCTTCAAAGAAAAAGAAAATAAGTTATGTTAATTTGTGAAGAAAGTGGTAAATTGAGAAGGCTGAGAAAAAGAAAATGATTTTATACAAAGAAATTAAAAGGAATGAATAAAAGAGTTGGGAGACGGTAGTAATCTAACCTAAAGGATTAAAAGAAAGAAAGAAAAACTAAATGAACTTACCTACCTTTTCCAGTTGATAACTTACCTTGGATTGTTGGCATGTTTACCTTACTTTGGAGGCGATCAACGCATAATCCATAAGATCGAGCTCAGTCCCCATTCGCATTACATCATCAAGACGAAAAAGAATGAAATGATACAGAATCTTGAGGAGGAGATTTTCATCATGAAATATCGGTGGCAAACACTAAACAAGGCTATACCGATGCTACTAGATCGCTTGGATACTCATCAAAAACTAAAAGAGAAAAAGTAGAAAAGAGAAGAAGAATATAAAACAAAGAAAAACATAAACAAGTTACCTTTGTATTGCTTGTAGAAACGATGGAAGAAAGGAGGAGGTTACATCAGTGTCACTCTCAACATAAATCTCTCTCTCTCTCTCTCTCTCTTACTTACATAAATCTCAGTCTAACTATACTTACAAAAAAATAAAAGTTATATGAAAAGAAAAATAAAAATCTACACTAACCTAGAATGAAAACTGGCCTAAGAATCCTTCTCTGCCTAATCGCTCTTTTTCTCTTTGAACAATGCAGTATTTATAGGTAAAATGGAGAGGTGAGGGGTGAGAAGATAGGGGAGCAAAACGCTCCCCATATCTTAACCAAATGGCCGCGAAAACGCGGCTTTGGCCGTGTTTCTGCGGCTTGGATCAAAGCCGCGTTTTCACGGCTTAAATGTGGCCCTATGGCCACATTCAGGGAGCAGAGATTTCCCGTTTGATGTCATATCCTTTGGTCCAAATGGTTTTCTGTTTGCCAATTTTGATCTGATCTTCGGTGATCCTCAAGTTAACCAATTTGGATTAATATAAATCCAAATTAACTGATTTTATTTGATGTGATCCTCCCTGATATGCAGTGATCTTCAGCTGGAATCGCCTCTATCCTCCGGTATATTTGTCTCCATCTTTAATTATGATTTAAATTTAATTAAATCAGAATTAAAGTAGGATTTTGAGCTCATTTCTTTTCCATCTCCTTTAGTAAAGATATGTATATAATTTAGACAATAAATAGGATTACAAATAGAGTTTATTAAATAATAAATATGGGAATGTGACAATACTATGCAGTACTAGCGACCGATCACACCCCCACACCTATATTTTGCTCGTCCTCGAGTAAAACATCAAACTAAACCAAAGAAATTATTAGACACTTTCGCAGGCTACGCGATTGCACTGAGCATGCGCAACAAGCCGTTAAACTTTTAGGTTACTCCTAGAGGACGAGTTTTGTCTCGTGAGGATTTTCAGTGGATTATACTCATAAAATTCATAAAAAAAGAGAAACAAATTGTTAGTATAATCGAATAGCATTTTGAAAAGGAGAGAAAATATTTGAAGTATTATTGTAAGAGTTCAAGTAATCTATAAATTATAGGAAAACCAAAATTTTCATTTCTAAACTTAGTCTTATTATCAATCAAGATAAGGAGTCAAACTGTATTTCTCATCTAGTCTTTTACTTTACCCTAAGTCATACGTACTTTCGTGACTGTAAAATTTTGACTAAAGGTTCTTTAACTCTAACTCTTAGGTTATTTTATTTATTTATTTATTTATTTTATATTTTTGGTGTTATTATTCCTTAGTTCTATTAGGCTTTCTAATCTGCCCATGTAACGAGCCTTTAATCGTTGACTCTCGAACCGGACGGTCTTAGGGTACCGGGTGAGAAAACACCCCAAAAACTTAAGCACTCGAGCAAACAAGTCCACAAATCTAAGGATTTTATTATATGGACCACTTTTATATGTGAATACTTATGCTTTATGAGGCACAAATACCTAGCTTAATCAGAGAATTTTTTATATATATATATATATATTCTGTTTTTCTTTTTATATAAGACATAAGAATCTTTATTTTGAACCCTATGTGTGTAAGTGTACAAAGCATGCATATTTCATCGAGGTAAAAATCAAGACTATATTACTTTTCCAAATTTCTTTCTAACTCTAAAAATCAAACAAATGATATTATTTTGACCAACTAAAAGAAACTTTAATTATGATTCTCCTATTCCTTAAAATTGACTTAATTTCTCACAAAAAAATATGTCAAAATATTGCTCTCTTTTCAAAAAGTTTTTTTAAGAAAGAAAAATGTTAAATGTTTTATTTTTAAAAAAAAACCTATGTTATGTTAGAACCCTCCCTACACCTATCTCATGCATTGTCCTCATTGTATGAATGAACACATAAATGTATGAAAAAGAAGAAAGGGAAGGAAAATATTACCTTAAGGTGGTGGTTCCGGTGGTGGTCAGATTGGGTCAAGCTTTGCTACCGAATCAAGATAATGTGGTGGTTCAACGAACCCACCTTTATTGACCTCTTTCCTATGTACATAAATACAATCCCCAATATGAATAGGATCATAAAACTTATTCCCTTTATCATGAAACTTATTCCCTTTACATGACCAGTCTTGAAAAATTATCACTGAGTCATTATGGTCAATACCTATATCCAATAAAAGAATGTGACTTGGTGGAATAATTGACTTGGACTCAAGAGTGATGGGTTCAGGAACCATTACTAACTCAGGAAAATCAACTTTGGGTTTGAGAGTCGGTTTTGGTTCAAGAGTTGAGTCCAAATCAAAGAATTGAAATTCACATTCTTCTCCTATCAATGGAATGTGACTATCTAAATTTGGTGATTCAATTTCTAGATCTATGGGTACGAGAATAAATGTTGGCTTCGGAAATTGGTCCAAATTAGGTAATGATACCGGAGTAAACATAAAGTCGAAAATGAGAATTGAATCACAAGGTTGGGGATCAGGGTCACATTCAAATTCAAGTTCAATCTCATTGAATGGAAAACTTGCCAATTTGTCCAAGGTTTGGAATTGGTCAAGTTTAAATTTGTGTGATGAAATTGAATCTTGATCAAAGTCTCTAAGACACCAAAATTCTTCGTTCCTATCAATATGGTTAAGGCAATCTGGAATGATCGAGTATGTGTTAGGTAGAGTTGTCTTATTCCTATCTCTCTATGTTGACATAACGACTCATTTGTGCTTACAGCCTATTGATAGATTGGAAAAAATTATTTTCAGACTGAATCAGGTTTTCCATACTCCTATCTGAGTCCATAGGTTCTTCTTCTTATTGTGAGACTTGGAACATGGAGTAAGGATCTTGGATTTGGGAGTCTTGTGGAAATTATGAGTCCATCATTTTCAGCTTTTGTTCTTGGAACTCAATCATGACTTTTATACTTTTCATAGCCTCAGATTTTTCTTCTATTGGTTGATCATAACTAGGAAAATTATAGGCTGAATGTTGGAATGGGGGTTGATAATATGACTCAGAGGAGTTATATCCTCATTGACTCTGTGAAGAGTAGTGTAGTCTTGTTCATAGTATTGGGACTGGGGCATATATTGATTCGGATAAAACCAATCCGGGACACTTGGTTGGTTAAAGTTATGATATGCCAGGTTGGTAATATCTGAGTCAAAAGAGGTCAGGGTGTAATATTGATTACCATCAAATTTGAAAAAATTATTGTTATAAAACCATATCACATAAGAAATGTCAAAAACAAATAAAGAAAAACAAACAAATAAACAAACAAATACAAAGAAAAAAATCTAACCTAAGTTAGGGTAAACCTTAGACCTAGATGAATCCTAACTGGTTAGATTGTTCACGGGGGGTATATTGCAGAATCTGACCACAAGTTAATCAGTCAGGTAGGAGCAAGATCAGTTGGAGGTATTCATCCCTAAGCGGCAGGCCTAATTATGCTAAACCACTGTTCTTTGAGGTTTCGCCTCATCAATCCCCAACCTTTGACACCGATTTGGCAAGAGTCAAATTCTAATCAACTTCCCTTTAGGTCAGTCTCTTATTTTAGTCTGAGATGTCCCTAGGGCAAACGTCTACTCAGTTTTAGTTAGAATTGGGTTAGTGAGTGAGAAGATTGTTTGTGGGCTAAGGGAGGGTAATGACATCCCCACATTATCTTGTTTATAGGACAAGTCCTTAATTCAGTTTAGTGCAGTTTATAAGTATATAAAAAAAGTAACACTCAAGCAATATTTCATACAAGAATGAACCTTATACTAAATGCTATGCACACATACCTTGGCTCCAGCACTCTTCAACAGTAAATAGAAAATGTAAAAGTGCCTAAATGCAAAGTCTAAACTATTTTTAGCATTTACAATCAACCTTTTACTGTTGAATTAGAAATGTATGTACAGTGAGTAAAACAAGAAAATAAATAGATATAGATATTTAAACTTTGTAACTAAGCCAACCTGTAAAAATACAGGTTAGTAGTTCACTCAAATTGCCACGGGAATGCAGCAAATCTGACAGCTTTTGGGCTCTGCTTTCTTGAACAGAGTCCAGAGCCACTTATATGTCCACTGCAGCAAAAATTTTCTTGTTGTTAAATCTGTACACCAAGAACATTGAAGAAAGTTAATCAATAAAGTAAACAAGAAATAGTTACTTACCGTCCCTCCCCCGGCAACGGCGCCAAAATTGATTGAGTTAGAACATGCACAAAAAATGCAGAATTTTATAACTTTATAATACTAGTGCAAGGTACTCAATGCTACCGCGATAGCAAGTGGATATACAGGCCGTGATCCTTAAGGAGGGACAAACGATGGAAGCTTTTTGCAATTTCTCTTTTAAGTTACTTAAAATAATTAAAGTTCTTCTCTTGTTCTTTAAAAGAAAAGAAAAATAAGTTATGTTAATTAGTGAAGAAAGTGATAGATTGAGAAGGTGGGAAAAGTAGAAAATGATTTTATACAAAAAATTAAAAGGAGTGAATAAAAGAGTTAGGAGATGGTAGTGATCTAAACTAAAGGATTAAAAGAAAGAAAGAAAGCTAAAAGAACTTACCTAACTCTTCCAGTTTGTGACGGCCTGATCCTGCGGGTACGGAGACGTCACTGCGACGTATATACGCAGGTCGGAAATACCCTCACGTATATATGCTAAGCATCAGTACAGGCGAGAATCAGAGTGCGGAAGCACAGTAGTAATATACATTCTAACAGAAAAGTACAAGTACATGGTTATCACAGACAGTGATACAATATTACAGGAATATTACATCATCAGAAAATACAAAAGATTATACGAAGAGATATACATAACAAAAGCTGAGAGGTGCTCACGAGTAGTAAGAGAGGCCTCGAGAGCCAATCAGGAGAAGAACTGGGAGGAAGAGCTACGGCGATGTCGAAACTTCTGCTGCGCTCTGATCACCACGGAAGGATTTGCTGCGCACTCTGATTAGCTACAGCAAGACCACCATAGTCCAGACTCTAGAATCTGGACATGAGGAGAATCCAGGGTTGTCAGATGCAACCCAGCGAGTACATATGATAAAGCCAAGTGGCGCGCATATCAGGCACACGTGTGCAGAAAAGGTGTATCGTGAATATAAGCTCATATGAACATGAAATGAGACAATAAGAAAAATAACTATAGGAAAACCAATTATACAAGCCCACATTATCGATCCATGAGATTAGTACGTTGAAGGAATAATCTAAATAAGGAAACCCTCATATATATACCCTACACCTCACATCACTGTAAGCTGAGCTTATATAACATGAATTTGCTTTTACAATAACAGAATAATCAAACAGTATAAAAACCCAAAAATAAGTAATCAAGTAATCCAACAAAGTAGCACAGGTATAAAGTGTAAGTGGTGAGCAGGATAATGTAATGGGTCATTGGTCTCACAAGTGTAGATCAAGTGTATAGCTAGTCAGATATCAGGAGCATGTTATTATTATGTTATTAAGACTCATTTGATTTGTATACATCAGTATGTGTCGTATTCCACATACCTCAGCATACAGACCGGAGAGTAAGTTATTAGAAATTGATGGAGATCGACGAACCATGCTTAGAATGAGTCTCGTACATGCCCGGGACAATGGTCAAGGAGTATCCGGTACTGAGCTGAAATGTACCGCTAGGTACCGGGACTTATTGTACGCACGAACAGGAATAGGATGTCACCGCTCCCATAGGAATAAGACCAGGGGCTTATGGCACACCCGGCGGCAGGGGAGTAGAGGTGCCAGTATACCCCACGGAAACACCTGGTGGCCTTCAGGTCGAATCCAAGTATGTGGCCGCGCGACACTTTAAGACCATCATAAACATGGAGACTATATCGATACTCATCAGTTTCCCCCATCCCGGTGTAAGTTGTTCAATTATTACAGATTATCCAGTGATAATGTCCACAGGGTATTCACAGTAATCATATATTCATGGTTATCCAATTATGGGGATCAACAGGAGTATAGTATCAAGAGTCTTCTCTTTTTAAGGGTTCAAGTATACAGGAGTTCAGGAGCATAGGAGTTCAGGAGTACCAAATGTATGGTAACAATATAATAATCATGCCAAGTCCCCGTAAAAGTGATAATCATGAATAGAAAATATAATACAGGTGTAATAGTAACCCGGTCAAGTGTCACAACATCAGATCAAGTGTATTAATACCATGTGAAAGCATGTCAAGTGAGTGATAGCATGTCAATTGTCCAGTGTCAAATATCAGGTGTCAGGTATCAGGTGTTAAGTGATAACATGTCAAGGACCAGTGACATATATCAAGTGTCAGGGATCAAGTGTCAAATATAAACATATCAGCCTCAGGTAATTAACATGTCGGTATCATGTGAGTTGCTTTCAGAGTTACAGCATTATATATCAGGTAATCATCCGGTCATATAACAAGATACAGGAGAACAATATAGTTAAACATTTTAAACTCTTCACAATCATATCTATAACAAAATAAATTAATCTATTAATTAGTTATGCGAAGCTGAGCGAAGCGGGATCGTATCCAGGCATAACCAATGCAAATATAATATCAGTTCAAAGAATTATAATAGCGACCGACAGGTATTCATAAAACATGTTAACTTTAGAAAATCACTCGCATATCATATATCAACTCGTATAGTGATGTATCATGTACTAAAAGATAGAGTAGCAATTGTTAGGCAAGACATCCACATATCAATATATCATGCAATAAATGTTAGAGGAGCAGTTGCTAAACATGAATTGATGATATCAAAGCACTTAAATTTATATCGAGCCCTAGAACAGAATTAGCAAGGCATGAAGCAACACAAGGAAAGTACTCGCCTAAAATCACCGAAAATGTCATAAAATACCGGAACACCATAAACACGTACACGCTACTAATCCATATAAATATATATTATATATATATATATATATATATATATATATATATATATATATATTAATAATATTATATATATATATTAATTAGAGAGACTGAGAAAGGAGAGGAGAGGATTAGTTAGAGAAAGGAGGCTAAGAGAGAGAGATTTGTAGGGGAGAGAGAGAGAAGGGGAGTTATGTTTGAAAATGAAGGGGGTAATTAGAGAATGAAGGAGAGGGTAAATAGGGGAAATAAGAAAGAGGGGTAAAAGCGGAAAGAAGGAAGAAAGAAAGAAAAAAGAAAGAAAGAAAAGAAAGAAAGAAAGAAGAGAAGGGGACTTGGCCGGCGGCCGCTGGCCCCCTAGCAGCCACCGACAGCCTGGACGACGGCGCCGCCGGAGGGGGAGGAAGTGTTGAAATCACCTAGAGGGGGGGTGAATAGGTGATAATGCTAATCAATGCACAATTAAAAATGTTATGATGCAACGATCACTCAAAATAAGACTAGAAGCCGAATACCCCGAGAAGGGCTCTGAACTCCTTCCTCGTGATTCCTCTAGATAAGAGTTTGAGGTGCGTATTGCAATCTTGTTGTATGAGTATTTGATCGACAAAATGAATATGAAACAAGTGTATATAGCAATGAATATGAAGAGCAAGTACAATGTTGCAATGAATATATAGAGCAAGTAAATGAAGCAATGAATAAGAAGCAATGAATAAGAAGCAATGAATATAAAGTAAGGAATTAAAGCAAGAAGCAAGTAAACCAAACGCAAACACCGTGAATTTTTCCGAGGTTCGAGCACCCAGCTCTACGTCCCCGCCTTCCCAGAAGGATTTCTAACCACTATAACTTCACAAAGAGTTACAATCACACCGGAGTACCCAACTCCACAATCTTGAATACAAGTATCTCTTGGTGATCAAAAGACTACAAACTCTCTTTTGAAAAATCCTCTTTCCCTTACAAGAACCTTGTAGAATAATGTGTTGGATGAAGCTCAAGTATTGTAAGTGGAAAAAGAAAAAGAATTTGAGAGAGTTTTTGTAACGCCCCGATCCCACGGATACGGAGACGTCACTGCGACGTATATACGTAGGTCAAAAGGTGCCCCCACGTATATATGCTAAGCATAAAAGTACAACAAGGATCAGAGTATACGACAAAGCGTGGTATATTCATATGCCAACTCAAAAAGTATAAATACAAAGTTATACAGGATATGATAACCATTACACTATACAAGTGTATTGTTCTCACAACCAAGTCCAAAAAGTAAAGTCTACAACATGTACACAAAATGCTCACTAGGTGGGGGAAGATCCCGTGAGTCAAAAGTGAGGAGTTTGGCACGAGGGGTCTGGGACTAATCAGCCTGCTCACTAAGATAGACTTGATCCTCTGTGGATGGCTCCACTTCGATCCAAGCCTCTGAATCTGAACATACAAATCCAAGGGAGTCAGGACCTCCCAACAATGAACAGGCTACAGCCAAATGGCTAAGAAACATGAATAAGGAAAGCTGGAACAGTATAATGAATATCGGATAACAAGTAATGAAAGCAATACAAGATAATGATGAAATGGCAATGATCCACAATTAACGACTATTATTATTATTACTTGTCTTACTGTGATATCTAGCTATGTGACCCAGCGTCCCAGCGCACATAGATCCATATCCTAGTAATACAAGGTTGTTATTGGAAACAGCGGGGGTATCAACGAACTATGTTTACAGTGGGTCCCGTGCATGCCCGGGACCACGGTCCAGGGTGTTCCGTTGCTTGATGACGGAACCAGCCGCAAGGCCTATCAGGAGGGACTTATGTATGCCCTTTGTCATGACAGTATTCAGGAATAGGGAGCAAGCACTCCCCTCGGTCCCCTGGAGGCCCTCAGGTTAGACCGGAATATGATTGTACAATATACCTAATGCCACTGTAAACACGAACACATATCGATATCCGCATGTTTCCCCGACCCATATGTAAGTTGGTCCATTTTATACAAAAGTCGAGTGTATCATGCTTGGTTTAAGAGATAGCATGATGAGGGGTGATATTCACTATTTAACAAGTTATGAAATGAGAAAATACAATAGCATGTCATGAAGTAACAAGTAGTGAGATCTGTCCAGTAACATATCCTGTAATACCAGTTATGAAGCATGAACAAGAATAATATGTCACACATGTATCAATGATAAGATCCAATTTTAGGAAAGAAATCAACTAAGTCAAACAGTCAGAATTAGTCGACTAGATGGAAGGGTTAGTCGACTAATAGGGGTCTTAAGTCGACTAATAGTCTGGATGAGTCGATTAAAACTGGGTTCCAGAGAGTTGGAATTCTGTTTCAGGAAAAGTTAGTCGACTATGGTGAAATGTGTAGTCGACTAACAGATACCTAAGTCGACTAATAGTGGGGCTAAGTCGACTAAAACTGTGATACAGAGAGTTGGGATTTACTTCAGGGAAAAGTTAGTCGACTAGGGTGGAAATGGTAGTCGACTAGGGGTCTCAAGTCGACTAATATCTAAGCTAAGTCGACTGGAGCCGAGAGTTGGTGTTTCTGGTTCAGGAAAAGGATAGTCGACTAGGGTCAAGAGAATAGTCGACTAGGGGTCTCTAGTCGACTGGAAATCTGGTCTAGTCGACTAAAACTGTGAAATCAGAGAAGGTTAAGTTTCAACTAAGGTGGGTTAGTCGACTAGTCCCTAGGTCAAGTCGACTAATCGTGGGAAAAACAGTGACAGAACAGATTTTCTGGTGGTTGTGTTTGATGGTTAAAAAATGTGATTTTGATGTCATATGTGTACAAGATATGAAGGCACAATTACAATAGGAACTGATCAAGTCTTGGTGAGTAAAAATACTCACGAGGAATGGTTATGTGAAGCTTATACGAGTTCCGAAAGGTCGTAGTCGACGATATCACCAACTTGATCTTTGGCGATATACGATACGATCCCAAATCTAAGAGTTGTGGTTGCTTGAGAAGGAGGTGAAGACCTTGTGGTGTTTTTTTTTTTGAAATTAGGGTTTGAGATGGAGGAGAAATGTTGAAGGCTATTTTCTTGGTGAAGTGAAGAAAAGAGAAAAGAATTGTAAAGGAAAAGATTATATAGGATTTGGATTTGTAGAGGAGATGTAATTAAGGAATTTGAGAGGGGGTTTTGTGTAAAAAGGGGAGGATGAGGTGTCTCCCTTGGCCAATCATGGCCGGCCAAAGAAGAGAGAGAGAGAGAAGGGCATTAATGGTAGAAGAGTGTGGAGTTTTGTGGAGTTTGTTGGAAAATTGGAAAAATTGGAATTTTTGGAAATTGGAAATCTTGTGGTTTGTGAAAGAAGGAAAGGAAAATAAGAGAAAGGAAAAAGGAAAAGAATTTATAAAATGAAGATATTTTCTTGGTCTCCAAAATGAAAATATCGGGAACACAGATTCCTGGGTTTAAGTCTAAGATGCTGAAAACATTTCGGAAAATACCGAAATCGTCCGAAATTCAAGTATCTCGGAACGACTCGTAAATTTTACCAAAAATCAATAATAATGTATGAAGACTTATAGTGAAACCCGTTTGAAGAAATACTTTATAGTTTTAAAGCTAAAAATCCCGGAATCAGTTATCTACCGACTCCGTTGGAATTTTCATAAATTCATAAAATTCTCAGAAAAAGTATTTAGATAGAAAACAGGATTCTAAGAAATAAAGCCTAAAAGACTTTCTAGAAATTCCTAACTGTTTGGAAAATAAAAATTCGGGAATCGATCAGTGACACTGGTCGACACCGGTTTTGAAGAAATTCATTTTAATTCAGAAAAAATCCAGAAAATCATATAAAATCTAATATATTAGAAAATGATATTTGAAATTGAAATCGATCAAATACGGAAAGTAAATCGAAAAATACGATCGAAAAGCTGAATACGCAACTAAGTACGTATTCCGGAAACGGGGTATTACAATCCATCCACCTTACAAAAATTTCGTCCTCGAAATTTCGTAAAGTGAAAGGTAACAAGTAGAGAAGGATAAGATGGAAGATAACAGTAGAGAAGAATAGAAGGAAAGAGTCTTACCAAATCAAGATGTGAAGAGTTGAGGGTAACGCTCACGGATAACGTCCTCTCGTTCCCACGTGGCCTCTCCTGGCGCATGTCTGTTCCAAGACACCAACACTAATGGTATAGCCTTGTTCTTCAGTGTCTTGACACTCTTATCCAAAATGGCCATCGGCTGCTCTTGATATGATAAATCCGGCTGTAGTTCCAGTTCGGAATGATCCAGAATATGACTATCATCCTTGACATACTTCCTCAATTGAGATACGTGGAACACATTGTGCACTCCGTCCAAAGATGGCGGTAATGCCAATCTGTAAGACACATCTCCCACTCGTTCCAAAATCTCGAATGGGCCGATATATCTTGGACTAAGCTTTCCACGAATACCGAACCGGATTACACCTTTGGTAGGTGATATCCTCAAAAACACATGATCTCCAACTCCGAATTCCAATGGCCTTCTCTGT
Source organism: Agave tequilana (assembly GCA_038442645.1). NCBI lineage: Eukaryota > Viridiplantae > Streptophyta > Magnoliopsida > Asparagales > Asparagaceae > Agave > Agave tequilana. The sequence goes on along the minus strand of JAVJIF010009311.1, from coordinate 41,813 downwards.
GAATCTGCCCAACTCTTCTGCCTACTTTGAGCTGCCCTGAGATGATCTCTGATGATCCTGACTTTCTCTGTTGTCTGAATCAGGATCTCTGGTCCCAATAGTCTTCTCTCACCGACTTCATCCCAACAAATCGGTGATCTACATTTCCTTCCATACAGTGCCTCAAATGGTGCCATCTTGATACTTGCCTGATAGCTGTTATTATAAGAAAACTCAGCCAAGTGAAGATGATCTTCCCATGATCCCTTAAACTCAATCATGCAGGCTCTTAGCATATCTTCAAGGATTTGGATAGTCCTTTCAGATTGTCCGTCTGTCTGAGGATGATATGATGTACTGAATTTCAGACGAGTTCCCAGACTCTCTTGGAGACTTTCCCAGAAATGAGATCTGAATCTGGTGTCTCTATCTGATACAATACTAACAGGAACTCCATGTAGACGAACTATCTCCTTCATGTATTTGTCTGCCAGAACCTCTGTTGTCTGACCTACCCTGAATGGTATAAAGTGAGCTGACTTGGTGAGGCGATCAATGATTACCCACACAGCATTATTACCCTTGGGACTACGAGGTAATGCCGTGACAAAATCCATGGTAATGTGCTCCCACTTCCATTCGGGTATCGGTAAAGGTTGTAGAAGTCCGGCTGATCTCTGATGCTCTATCTTTATCTGCTGGCACACCAAGCACTTGGCTACATACTGAGCTATCTCCCTTTTCATAGCGTTCCACCAAAACTGCTTCTTGATGTCCTGATACATCTTGTTTCCCCCCGGGTGTATGGAATATGCTGAACTGTGTGCTTCCTCTAAAATCTTCTGTCGAACTTCTCCTTGGGGAACACAAAGTCTGCTACCAAAATATAATGCACCATCTGGATGAATACAGATATCATTCCTCAATCCAGCCTCTACCTGAGCTCGGAATATCTGTAATCTGGGATCTTCCTTTTGAGCTTCTTTGATCTCATCTATCAATGCTGACTGAATCTGCAAAGTCATGAACTGTCCTGCCTTGTCAGTTCCTCGAACTAACATCAAGTCCAATCTGATGAAGTCTTGAATCAACTCCTTCTGTTGAGTGATTTGGACTAGCATTCTATTCTCTGGCATCCTGCTCAGTGCATCTGGAACTGTATTGACCTTGCCAGGATGATATTGCAAGTCAATATCATAGTCCGCCATAAGCTCCAGCCACCGTCTTTGCCTCATGTTCAACTCTTTCTGTGAGAAGATGTACTTGAGGCTCTTGTGATCCGTGTATATCAACACTTTGTCTCCCAGAAGATAATACCTCCAGATCTTCAAAGCAAATATCACAGCTGCTAGCTCCAAGTCATGAGTTAGGTAATTCCGCTCATGAGTCTTCAGTTGCCTAGATGCATATGCTATAACATGATCATGTTGCATTAGTACACATCCCAGGCCCTTTCCTGATGCATCACTGAAGATGACCATCCCTCCTCTTCCTGAGGGAGTCTTCAAGATTGGAGCTGAAATGAGTCTCTGCTTCAGTTGCTCAAATGCTGCAGTACACTCCTCAGTCCATATGTACCTTTCTCCTTTCCGAGTGAGCTGGGTTAACGGAGCTGCAATCCTAGAGAAATCTTGGACAAAGCGTCTGTAATATCCAGCTAGCCCAAGAAAACTCTTAATCTCAGTCACCGTCCTTGGAATTGGCCAATCTTTCACCGCCTGGACTTTGCTGGGGTCAATTGAAATTCCTTCTGCTGAAACCATGTGTCCAAGGAAGGCTATACTGTCCAACCAGAAATCACACTTGCTCCTCTTAGCATGAAGCTGCTCCTGCTGGAGAGTTTGCAACACAATCCTCAAGTGTTCTGCATGCTCCCTGTTGTTCTTTGAATAGATCAGGATGTCATCTATAAAAACAACAACAAACTGATCCAGATAGGGCGAGAACACTCGGTTCATCAAATCCATGAAAACTGCAGGGGCATTAGTGACTCCGAAAGGCATAACTAGAAACTCATAGTGGCCATAACGGGTCCTGAATGCCGTCTTCGGAATATCCTCCTTCTTCACCCTGAGCTGATGGTAACCCGATTGTAAATCCAATTTAGAGAATACTCGGGCTCCATGAAGCTGATCAAATAAATCATCAATCATGGGTAAGGGATACTTGTTCTTGATGGTAACTTTGTTCAATTCTCTATAATCAATACAAAGTCTCTTACCACCATCCTTCTTGTTCGCCAACAGTACTGGAGCTCCCCATGGTGAAGTACTTGGCCGAATCAATCCCTTGTCTGAGTATTCCTGCAGTTGCTTTTTCAGAATCTCTAACTCTGTCGGTGCCAACCTGTACGGAGCCTTGGATATAGGAGCTGATCCTGGAATAGTCTCAATGGAGAACTCAATCATCCTTTCCGGTGGAAGTCCTGAGATCTCAGCAAACACTCCTGGGAATTCATCCCACACCGGTACTCCCTTCTGAACCTCCGAAGTAGTCATCCGAGTCATTCCCTTGGTAGACTTCACCTCTCCACTAAATTGGAATTCCGGCTGAAGAGGGATCCTGAAATTAATCTTTCTCTCCCTACAGTCAATCACTGCATAGTACTGACTGAGCCAGGTCATGCCTAAGATTACGTCGTACCCTTTGGTGTCTAGTACGAGCATATCTATGGCCAAGATCTTATCACAAAGTTCTACTGGACAATCAGTACAAACTCTAGAGGATATGACTACCCCATTCCCTGTACTAATCTCCCATTTGTGGTCTAATGATCTAACAGGTATAGAATGCAATGCCACAAAATGATCTGAGATATAACAGTGGGATGCGCCTGAATCGAATAGAGCGAGAACAGGTTTTGAATGAACTCTGATGTTACCTGTTATCACTTCCTCTGAAGCCTCAGCCTCTTCTGCTGTCAGATTGTAAGCCTGACCTCTACCACGCCCTGCTGCAGTCCTGGCTCCTCTCTGGACTGGGCGAACAACATGCTGTGGAGGAAGGGGAAGAGCTCTCCTCATCACTGGTCCTTGGTTCCTCTGTCCAAGTGGCCCTGGAAGTACCCTTTGTCCATTTGGTCCTTGAAGTGTTGGCACAGCTTGACCGGCTACCCCCATTCTCCTGTGTAGACATGCTTCTATGGAATGATCTCGGGATCCACACACCAAACATAGTCCATTTGCCCTACGGTAATTTTGCTGAGAATGTCCTGGTTTCTGGCAAAAGTTGCAGATAGGACCTGGTTGAGCCATCTGGTAAGGTGCTGGTCTGAATGGTTGTCTCATCTGGACCTTCACTGCTCTGTAAGGGCCTCCTCTTCCCATTGGTGCAAATGGCCTCTTCATGGCCTGGTTCCTCATCAAGTTCACTTTCTTCTTCTCAAGCCCACGCTCTACCTCTCGAGCTATGGTGAGAACTTCTGAATAGGTCTTCAGTTGCTGGGGCATTAAGAAAACCTGTATATCCATCTGTAATCCCTGCTGGAATCTGCTTGCCCGCTTCTCCTCATCCGTCACCATATACGGAGCAAAGCGGCTAAGTCTGAGAAACTCCGCGGCATACTCATCCACGGACTTGTTCCATTGCTGCAGTCTGATGAACTGCTCCTCCATGTCTTTCTGAGCAGTGGCAGGGAAGAATCTACTGTAAAAACTTTTGGAGAACGTGTCCCAGGTGACAGGTTTCTCCAATCTGGCCTCCTCAGCTAGCCACCAAGTCCTAGCTATATCTTTCAACTGAATCTTGGCGACCTCCACTTGGTTCTCCTTTGGTACTCGGGCTGCATTCAGTAAATCAGTGGTGTCTGTCAGCCATTGTTCAGCATCCAGGGGTTTCTCTTCACCCGTGAATATGGCTGGTTGTAGCCTCCTGAAGTCCGATATATTCCCCGGCCTCTGTTCCTTTGGAGTTGTCAACTCTTGCCGGAGAAGTTCCGTCTGTTGCTGCTGGTTCTCCATCATCGTCTGAATGACCCGTAGAATATCCACATTCTCTCCCGTGGGTCCATTCGATGATTGCCCGGAGTGGTTACGTCCCGTCCTTCTCTCCATACCGAGTTGGGAAAAGATAACTGGAATTTGGAAACAAATGGAAGGAGTTTAGGATACAAGGGAAGGAATCAAGAAGGAATCAAGAAGGACTCAATAACTTTGTACATTGTAGTTGGCATTAGCAAATTTCAGTAATTTGCTGCTTGATTGTACTTTAGGTTTGAGAGCCTAGGCTCTGATACCAACCTGTAACGCCCCGATCCCACGGATACGGAGACGTCACTGCGACGTATATACGTAGGTCAAAAGGTGCCCCCACGTATATATGCTAAGCATAAAAGTACAACAAGGATCATAGTATACGACAAAGCGTGGTATATTCATATGCCAACTCAAAAAGTATAAATACAAAGTTATACAGGATATGATAACCATTACACTATACAAGTGTATTGTTCTCACAACCAAGTCCAAAAAGTAAAGTCTACAACATGTACACAAAATGCTCACTAGGTGGGGGAAGATCCCGTGAGTCAAAAGTGAGGAGTTTGGCACGAGGGGTCTGGGACTAATCAGCCTGCTCACTAAGATAGACTTGATCCTCTGTGGATGGCTCCACTTCGATCCAAGCCTCTGAATCTGAACATACAAATCCAAGGGAGTCAGGACCTCCCAACAATGAACAGGCTACAGCCAAATGGCTAAGAAACATGAATAAGGAAAGCTGGAACAGTATAATGAATATCGGATAACAAGTAATGAAAGCAATACAAGATAATGATGAAATGGCAATGATCCACAATTAGCGACTATTATTATTATTACTTGTCTTACTGTGATATCTAGCTATGTGACCCAGCGTCCCAGCGCACATAGATCCATATCCTAGTAATACAAGGTTGTTATTGAAAACAGCGGGGGTATCAACGAACTATGTTTACAGTGGGTCCCGTGCATGCCCGGGACCACGGTCCAGGGTGTTCCGTTGCTTGATGACGGAACCAGCCGCAAGGCCTATCAGGAGGGACTTATGTATGCCCTTTGTCATGACAGTATTCAGGAATAGGGAGCAAGCACTCCCCTCGGTCCCCTGGAGGCCCTCAGGTTAGACCGGATATGATTGTACAATATACCTAATGCCACTGTAAACACGAACACATATCGATATCCGCATGTTTCCCCCGACCCATATGTAAGTTGGTCCATTTTATACAAAAGTCGAGTGTATCATGCTTGGTTTAAGAGATAGCATGATGAGGGGTGATATTCACTATTTAACAAGTTATGAAATGAGAAAATACAATAGCATGTCATGAAGTAACAAGTAGTGAGATCTGTCCAGTAACATATCCTGTAATACCAGTTATGAAGCATGAACAAGAATAATATGTCACACATGTATCAATGATAAGATCCAATTTAGGAAAGAAATCAACTAAGTCAAACAGTCAGAATTAGTCGACTAGATGGAAGGGTTAGTCGACTAATAGGGGTCTTAAGTCGACTAATAGTCTGGATGAGTCGACTAAAACTGGGTTCCAGAGAGTTGGAATTCTGTTTCAGGAAAAGTTAGTCGACTATGGTGAAATGTGTAGTCGACTAACAGATACCTAAGTCGACTAATAGTGGGGCTAAGTCGACTAAAACTGTGATACAGAGAGTTGGGATTTACTTCAGGGAAAAGTTAGTCGACTAGGGTGGAAATGGTAGTCGACTAGGGGTCTCAAGTCGACTAATATCTAAGCTAAGTCGACTGGAGCCGAGAGTTGGTGTTTCTGGTTCAGGAAAAGGATAGTCGACTAGGGTCAAGAGAATAGTCGACTAGGGGTCTCTAGTCGACTGGAAATCTGGTCTAGTCGACTAAAACTGTGAAATCAGAGAAGGTTAAGTTTCAACTAAGGTGGGTTAGTCGACTAGTCCCTAGGTCAAGTCGACTAATCGTGGGAAAAACAGTGACAGAACAGATTTTCTGGTGGTTGTGTTTGATGGTTTAAAAATGTGATTTTGATGTCATATGTGTACAAGATATGAAGGCACAATTACAATAGGAACTGATCAAGTCTTGGTGAGTAAAAATACTCATGAGGAATGGTTATGTGAAGCTTATACGAGTTCCGAAAGGTCGTAGTCGACGATATCACCAACTTGATCTTTGGCGATATACGATACGATCCCAAATCTAAGAGTTGTGGTTGCTTGAGAAGGAGATGAAGACCTTGTGGTGTTTTTTTTTTGAAATTAGGGTTTGAGATGGAGGAGAAATGTTGAAGGCTATTTTCTTGGTGAAGTGAAGAAAAGAGAAAAGAATTGTAAAGGAAAAGATTATATAGGATTTGGATTTGTAGAGGAGATGTAATTAAGGAATTTGAGAGGGGGTTTTGTGTAAAAAGGGGAGGATGAGGTGTCTCCCTTGGCCAATCATGGCCGGCCAAAGAAGAGAGAGAGAGAGAAGGGCATTAATGGTAGAAGAGTGTGGAGTTTTGTGGAGTTTGTTGGAAAATTGGAAAAATTGGAATTTTTGGAAATTGGAAATCTTGTGGTTTGTGAAGGAAGGAAAGGAAAATAAGAGAAAGGAAAAAGGAAAAGAATTTATAAAATGAAGATATTTTCTTGGTCTCCAAAAATGAAAATATCGGGAACACAGATTCCTGGGTTTAAGTCTAAGATGCTGAAAACATTTCGGAAAATACCGAAATCGTCCGAAATTCAAGTATCTCGGAACGACTCGTAAATTTTACCAAAAATCAATAATAATGTATGAAGACTTATAGTGAAACCCGTTTGAAGAAATACTTTATAGTTTTAAAGCTAAAAATCTCGGAATCAGTTATCTACCGACTCCGTTGGAATTTTCATAAATTCATAAAATTCTTAGAAAAAGTATTTAGATAGAAAACAGGATTCTAAGAAATAAAGCCTAAAAGACTTTCTAGAAATTCCTAACTGTTTGGAAAATAAAAATTCGGAAATCGATCAGTGACACTGGTCGACACCGGTTTTGAAGAAATTCATTTTAATTCAGGAAAAATCCAGAAAATCATATAAAATCTAATATATTAGAAAATGATATTTGAAATTGAAATCGGTCAAATACGGAAAGTAAATCGAAAAATACGATCGAAAAGCTGAATACGCAACTAAGTACGTATTCCGGAAACGGGGTATTACAGTTTTGAAACTAAAACTTCAGAGATGAGAGAGATTTTTCAGCACAAAAACCAAGAACCAAACTCTTTTGAAAGCCTTTTTAAAACTTGAGTATTTTGCTAATGCTTGTTGTAAATCCCACAACCCTAATCACCCCTATTTATAGGATAGAGCTAGGGATTAAAGGGTAAACTCATATAATAGTAATTAGGAAGTATTTGACCCTTAAAACAGCCTTTAAATTCGTTTAGAGACAGAAAAGACAAATTTAAAACGTGTTTTGAAACTAGCCATTATGGCAGAAAACACACTCTCGGTCGATCGGTCGGTCGACCGGGTTTCAAATAAAAAGAGCCGTTGCGGCCCACGGTCGACCGCCCGGTCGACCGCAACAAACAGAGAGTTGCTTGCTTATAGTCGGCCGAAGGTCAGTCGACCGTAGTGGGGTCCAGTCGACCGCCCCGGTCGACCGGGAAACGTGCACACATGCACGCACCCAACGGTCAGATTCCCGGTCGACCGGTCGGTCGACCGGTCGGTCGACCGATCTGACCTGACATAGAGTCGGTCGACCGGTCGGTCGACCAGCTCAGGTCAAAACTTGAAATTTTGAAAAAGATTTTGAATAGTTTGGGATAGTTTTAAAAATAGTTTTTGTCATAACTAGGTATAATACATAAAATGGAGTTTGTAAGTAATAAACTTTATTTAAGAATATTTTTTTATAAATTTATAGGAGAAATTTTTGGAAAAACCATGTGCGCAAAAACTTGTGTATAGGAACATGAGCTTCAACCTATCCACTATCCTTTAACAAAACTATAAAACTAAAAACAAATCTAATGAAGTTTCTTGAGCCAAACTGAAGTCTTGAGCCATGCAATGCTTTGCTAGAACCTTCTCTTCTATGAACATTCCTTTTTGTGCCATTTGCCTTATTTGCTCCATGAACTTAGAAAATCTTCCAAGAGCTAAGCAATGGCCATCATAAATGGTTCAAACCTGAAACTTCATCTTAAACAACTTATTAGTACCATATAGCTCCTAAGTGTTTTGTTATCATCAAAACTTTAAACAAATGGAGAGTGTAACCTCTTGGGCCAACAATCTCCCCCTTTTGATGATGACAAAATAAATAGGCTATATAAACAAGATAAAAGAGAGGTGAAAACTCCCCCTCAAATTATGCTATATTAAACAAGTAAAAGCAATTTGAATTGCAATCAAAAACCATGAGACTAAAAATCATGAGTCATAAAACACACACTTTGCAAAAACCAAAACCATACTCATATTATACTTCTCCCCCTTTTTGTCATACATCAAAAAGGGATAAAGAAACAAGAAAAACAAGTCTATTCAATAACACAAACATTAAGTTCACCACATATAAAGGAAAATCTATTAAAATCAAGTGGTTTAGTGAAAATATCGGCAAGTTGCAAATCCAAAGAAACATAAACAATATCTATATCACCTTTTTCAAAATGATCTCTAAGAAAGTGATATCTAATCTCAATGTGCTTGGTCTTACTATGTTGATTTGCATTCTTAGTCATATGAATAGTACTAGTTTAATCACAAATATTTTTATATGGTCATAATGCAAATCATAATCACGGAGAATATGTTTCATCCAAAGGACTTGTGCACAACAAGCCCCCGCCGCAACATACTCTGCCTCGGCGATTGAGAGAGCTACGGAATTTTGTTTCTTAGAGGACCATGAAACAAGACAATTACCAAGAAATTGACATGTTCCACTAATACTCTTTCTATCTACCCTACAACCCGCATAGTCGGCATCCGAATAACTCGTCATTGAGAAATCTCCGGTTTTCGAATACCAAAGACCCATTCCAATTGTGCCCTTAATATAACGAATGATGTGTTTTACCGCAATAAGATGAGACTCTTTCGGACACGATTGGAATCTAGCACAAAGACACACACTAAACATGATATCCGGCCTACTAGCCGTTAAATACAACAAACTACCAATCATGCTTCTATATAACTTAATATCAACACATTTACCTTGGTCATCCTTATCAAGCTTGGTTGTAGTTGCCATGGGAGTGTTGCAAACTTTAGAACCTTTGAGTCTAAATTTCTTTATAAGCTCCTTTACGTACTTGGCTTGACATATGAATATCCCATCTTGCATTTGCTTGACTTGAAGTCCAAGAAAGAAATTTAGTTCACCCATTGAAGACATCTCAAATTCAAGTTGCATACACTTTTCAAACTCCTTGCAAAGAAACTCATTAGTAGAACCAAAAATTATATCAACATAAATTTGCACTATTAGAATGTCATTATCAACATGCTTAGTAAATAATGTTGTGTCCACTTTGCCTTTAACAAAATCATTTGAAATAAGAAAACTAGAAAGCCTTTCATACCAAGCTCTTGGAGCTTGCTACAATCCATACAAAGCTTTATCAAGTTTAAAAACAAAATTAGGATGAACATGATCAACAAAACCAGGAGGTTGCTCAACATAAACTTCTTCATTTAAAACACCATTTAAAAATGCACTTTTCACATCCATTTGAAAAAGTTTAAATTTTTAAAAGATGCAAAAGATAGTGTCATCCGTATGGCTTCAAGCCGTGCTACGGGTGCAAAGGTCTCCTCAAAGTCAATTCCTTCAACTTGAGTGTAACCTTGGGCCACTAACCTAGCTTTATTCCTAATAACATTTCCTGACTCATCCATCTTATTCCTAAAAATCCACTTAGTACCAATTATTGGTCTATCGTGGGGTTTAGGAACAGGGTGCCAAACTTGATTGCGCTCAAATTGATTGAGCTCTTCTTGCATAGCTAGCAACCAATATGAGTCACCCTCGGCTTCGAGGATGTTTTTGGGTTCAAAATGAGAAATGAATGCAAAGTTACCACATAAGTCATGGAGTTTGGAGCGAGTTGTTATCCCTTTAGATACATCACCTAAGATGAGTTCCTTGGGATGATTTGTAGCGTATCTCCAATCTTTAGGAAGCGGTTGAGAGCTTTCCTCATTATCCTTTTGAACTTCACCAATTGATTCTTGCTTTTCTTCTTGAATGGGTGAGTCCTTCAAGGATAGCTTCTCCATGTCCTCACCTAATGGGTCAATCTCTACAACATTCTCAACAATAACATTAGTTTCTTCAAATTTAACATGCATGGATTCTTCAATAGTAAGAGAAGATCTATTGAATACTCTATAAGCTTTGCTAGTAGTAGAATATCCAACAAATATAGCTTCATAAGCCTTAGCATCAAATTTACCTAAGTTATCTTTAGTATTCAAAACAAAACACTTGCATCCAAAAACCTTGAAATATGAAACATTTGGTTTTCTTAAATGATAAATTTCAAAAGATGTCTTGAAAGTATTTTTACACAAATAAATACGATTTGATATGTAGCATGCGGTGTTTAAGGCCTCGGCCTATAGATATTGAGGGAGGTCATATTCACTTATCATAGTCCTAACCATCTCTTGAAGGGTTCTATTCTTTCTTTCTACAACTCCATTTTGTTGTGGAGTTCTAGGACATGACATTTCATGCTTGATTTTCTTTTCATCACAATAAGTCATGAAGAGTTGGTTAACAAACTCACCACCTCTATCACTTCTTATTTGCAAAATCGAAAAACCTTTTTCTTTTTCAACCCGTTTTCGAAAAATCTTAAAATGCGAAAAAGTTTGATATTAGTGTTCCAAAAAGAAAACCCAAGTAAACCGGAAAAAATCATCAACTAAAACAAATGCATATCTACTACCATTTAAGCTTTTAGTTTTAGTTGGTCCAAAAAAATCCATATGAATTAATTCTAATGGCCTAGTTGACATGATATCATTGATTGGTTTGAAAGAAGACTTGGTTTGTTTCCCAAGTTGGCACGCACCACAAATGCGGTCTTTTTCAAACTTCAAGTAAGGAATACCCTTCACCAATTCCTTAGAATTAATCCTAGCAAGATGATCAAAAGATGCATGTCCTAATCTTCTATGCCAAAGCCAAGAAGTCTCATCAAAAGCATTCAAGCATTTAGTAGAACAATCCAAATTAAGCATGTCAATGATATAGACATTATTATCACGAAAACCGGTGAGAATACAATCATTGGTTTTACAATCAAAAATCTTGCAAGAAGAATCATCAAAAATAACTTTAAGACCACGATCACAAAGTTGACTTATACTAAGCAAGTTATGTTTAAGTCCATCAACAAGAACAACATTTTCTATAATAGGAGATGCACCAATTTGAATGTTACCTATACCGATTATAGTGCCTTTGGAATCATCTCCGAAGGTGACGGTGCCACCTTCAACATACCTTGATAAGGTTGTAAAGTTGTTGATATCCCATGTCATATGTCTTGAACAACCGCTATCAAGGTACCACCGCTCCTTACATCTTTGAGCCTTGGTGTGTACCTACATCAAATAATTTAGAACTTGATTTTGGTACCCATATTTTCTTGGGTCCTAAAGAGTTAGTATCACGGATCCACACAAGATTATTTATTCTATTAATTTGATCATAGCAAAACTTAGCTAAATGGCCATTTTTATCACAATAAGTACATCTATAAACTCTACCATATTTAAATGCATAATGAGTGTGTGGCTTACTAGCATGTGACTTGTTAACATGAGAAGTGTTGTGTGAAGTGTTGACATAATGAGCATTTTTAGCATGGGTTGTTTTATCATTCTTAACATGTGGTGTGTGCTTCTTTGAAAACATATCCTCTAATTTCTTAGTATTAAAAGCACAATCTTTTAAAACATTTTCAAAATCAATAATTCTAGTTTTTAACAAAGAAAGTTCATTTTCATCAACTTTTGGAAATTTAGTTTTACAAGCAATTTTATAAGCATCAAATTCTCTTCTAGTTGAAACAAGGTTAGAAGAAATTTCATCCTTTTCTTGTGAAACAATAGCAAGTTGATTTTTAAGAACTTCAATTTTCTTTTCCAATTTTGAACATTCTACCTTTTTATCATCATAGCTTTCAGAAAGTTCAACAAAAGCATCTACAAGCATTTCTCTACTTAATTCATCCTCTTCATCAAGAGGTTGAGTGGTTACCTTGGGTGTGTTTGCCATGAAACACATATTTGCCGTGTCCACCTCATCTTCGGACTCGCTTTCTGAATCCCAAGTGGCGTTGTATGCTTTCTTTTCAACCGGCCTCTTTTGCTTCAAGGAGGAAGTCACCTTTTTCTTGAACTCGGGACAATCGGCCATGATGCGCCCGGGTTTGCGGCAATTGTAGCATATGATTCTTCTCTCCTCCTTCCCTTCCAATTTCCTTCTAAAGTTGAGTTTGTTCTTGCGATACAACCTCTTCACATTTCTTACTAGGAGAGATAGCTCCTCATCATCTTCTTCATCTTCTTCATCGTCGTTGATAGTAGAGGAAGACTTGAAGGCTATGGATTTTTTCTTTTGAGGTACCGCTTCTTCTCTTGCCTTCTTCTCCATCTCATGAGTCTTAAGGTTTCCAATAAGACTTATGAGATCCATTTCATCTTTATCATTCAACTCCTTTAAGGTGGTTGCCTTGATCTCCCATGATGAAGGAAGAGCTCGTATCATTTTGCGCACCTTTTGATCGTTGCTTATATCATCACCTAGAGAAGAAAGGGCATTAGTAATCTTGATAAACTTGGTAATCATAGAATCAATAGACTCATCTTCAAGCATTTTAAAACCTTCATATTGGGACCTCAAGAGATCTATTTTGGCTCTCTTGACTTGTGAAGTCCCCTCATGTGTGACCAACAAGTGTTGCCAAATCTCATAGGAGGATTGGCAATGTATAACCCGTGTAAGATCATCCTCATTCAAGGCGGTGAGAAGGAAATTTTGGGCCTTAGAATTAGCCTCATATTCTTTGAAGGTAAAGTGAGACCAAGTGCTCTCCTCACTATCAGGTCTAGTATAGGGTTTAGTCAAGGATTTAGCAACTAAACTACCTAGGGATTGTAGAAAGAAAGTCATCCTAACCTTCCAAATGGGGAAATTGAGTCTATCAAATTTAGGAGGGGTTTTGATGTTGTCGGCCATTTTTACTAGTGTATGAATGAAAGAATGCAAGAATGATTAGCAAATTTAGGATCTCTCTAAGGATGTTAAGCAACAAACTAGAGTCCTAACTCTGATACCAATTGAAATCACCTAGAGGGGGGTGAATAGGTGATAATGCTAATCAATGCACAATTAAAAATGTTATGATGCAACGATCACCCAAAACAAGATAGAAGCCGAATACCCCGTGAAGGGCTCTGAACTCCTTCCTCGTGATTCCTCTAGATAAGAGTTTGAGGTGCGTATTGCAATCTTGTTGTATGAGTATTTGATCGACAAAATGAATATGAAACAAGTGTATATAGCAATGAATATGAAGAGCAAGTACAATGTTGCAATAAATATGTAGAGCAAGTAAATGAAGCAATGAATAAGAAGCAATGAATATAAAGTAAGGAATTAAAGCAAGAAGCAAGTTAACCAAACGCAAACACCGTGAATTTTTTCGAGGTTCGAGCACCCAGCTCTACGTCCCGCCTTCCCGGAAGGATTTCTAACCACTATAACTTCACAAAGAGTTACAATCACACCGGAATATCCAACTCCACAATCTTGAATACAAGTATCTCTTGGTGATCAAAAGACCACAAACTCTCTTTTGAAAAATCCTCTTTCCCTTATAAGAACCCTGTAGAATAATGTGTAGGATGAAGCTCAAGTATTGTAAGTGGAAAAAGAAAAAGAAGAGTTTTGAAACTAAAACTTCAGAGATGAGAGAGATTTTTCAGCACAAAAACCAAGAACCAAACTCTTTTGAAAGCCTTTTTAAAACTTGAGTGTTTTGCAAATGCTTGTTGTAAATCCCACAACCCTAATCACCCTCTTTATAGGATAGAGCTAGGGATTAAAGGGTAAACTCATATAATAGTAATTAGGAAGTATTTGACCCTTAAAACAGCCTTTAAATTCGTTTAGAGAGGAAAAGACAAATTTAAAACGTGTTTTGAAACTAGCCGTTATGGCAGAAAACACACTCTCGGTCGACCGGCCGGTCGACCGGGTTTCAAATAAAAAGAGCCGTTGCGGCCCACGGTCGACCGCAACAAACAGAGAGTTGCTTGCTTACAGTCGGCCGAAGGTCGGTCGACCGTAGTGGGGTCCGGTCGACCGTCCGGTCGACCGGGAAACGTGCACACATGCACGCACCCAACGGTCAGATTCCTGGTCGACCGGTCGGTCGACCGATCTGACCTGACATAGAGTCGGTCGACCGGCTCAGGTCAAAACTTGAAATTTTGAAAAAGATTTTGAATAGGTTGGGATAGTTTTAAAAATAGTTTTTGTCATAACTAGGTATAATACATAAAATGGAGTTTGTAAGTAATAAACTTTATTTAAGAATATTTTTTTATAAATTTATAGGAGAAATTTTTGAAAAAACCATGTGCGCAAAAACTTGTGTATAGGAACATGAGCTTCAACCTCTCCACTATCCTTTAACAAAACTATAAAACTAAAAATAAATCTAATGAAGTCTCTTGAGCCAAACTGAAGTCTTGAGCCATGCAATGCATTGTTAGAACCTTCTCTTCTATGAACATTCCTTTTTGTGCCATTTGCCTTATTTGCTCTATGAACCTAGAAAATCTTCCAAGAGCTAAGCAATGGCCATCATAAATGGTTCAAACCTGAAACATCATCTTAAACAACTTATTAGTACCATATAGCTCCTAAGTGTTTTGTTATCATCAAAACTTTAAACAATGGAGAGTGTAACCTCTTGGGCCAACAAGTGTGTGGTGGAGGAGGTGTTTTTGGAGTTTGTTGTTGATGTTGTTGTGATTGTTGTAGAAGGTGATGATGGTGGTGGTGGTTGATGGTGGTGGTGGTGGTTGAAGATGGTGGTGTTGAGGAGTTGAAGGAGGAGGAGATGGTGGTGGGGTGATGGGAGTGAAAAAATTGGGGGTTTTGATGGTGAATTTTGAAGAAGAAGAGGATTAATGGTGATGAATTTATGGAGAAATTGGAGGAGATGGAGGGGAGTTCGGAGAAGATAGAAGTGGGATAGAGAAGTGGGGAGGTTGGGGAACGGAGACGCCGGCTAGGGGGCGGCGGCAGTGATGGTGGAGGTTCAGTTGTCAAGGAGGGAAGAGAGATGTGTGTTGGTGGGAGAGAAGGAGAAATGGAGAAGATGGGAAGAAAAGAAAGAAAGAAAGGAAAATAAAGAGAAGGAGAGGGAGAGGGGGTATGGGAGGAGGAGTGGGGGGAGATGGGCTGCTGGTGCTGTTGTCGTTGGCTGTGGTTGTAGGGGATGGGGGCATGGGGAGCAGGTAGGGGAAGGAATGGAAGAAACAGAAAAGGGAAAAGAAAAGAAAAAAAAGGAAAAGAAAGAAAAGGATGGAAAAGAAAAAGAAAGTATAAAATAGGTAAAAATATATTATTAAATAATAAATAGGTAGAATAAAATAGGAGAATAAGTAAAGGAGAAAAGAAAGAAAAAGTAATAAAAGAAAATAATTGGAGAAATAATATTATTATTTAAATGGGGTAAAATTTGACTGTTTCAGAAACGTTCCCAAAAATTCTCAAAATTAGAAAATATTATTTTAAGATACCTGGTGAAATCGAATTCAAAAAAATCAATCTGATTTTCTAATTAAAAATCTTGGAATCTTGTAACAATACAGCTCGACACCAAAATCGATCAAATTTTGATAAATTCAGAAAAATCTCAAAAAGTATTTAGATAGAAAATGAGATTCTAAGAAGTAATATGATAGTCATTTCTAAAAATTCAACTCCATTTGAAAATTAAAAATCTGGGAATCGGTCAGCGATGCCGATCGATACCGGTTTTAAAGATTTTGCAGAATAATTCTGAAAAATTTCAGAAAATCATGAAAAATTTAAAATATTGAAAAACAGTGTTTGAAACTAAAATAGGTCAAATCAGGCTACCAGAAAGATCAAATCGGGCAGTATGCTGGTATCGGGTTCCCGGTCCAGGTCAGGGATGACTCTAAGTCTGAGAATCCAGATCTGATACCAAATAACATAAGCAATCACAACCCAAAAATCAATACTGGAAGAAAATTGAAACAATGCGGTCAAAAAATTTGGGACACGTATCTGGGTACGTATCCCGAGAATGGGGTGCTACAAGGTTGATAACTTACCTTGGATTGTTGGTACGTCTACCTTACTTTGGAGGTGATCAACGTATAATCTATAAGATCGAGCTCAATCCCCATTCGCATTACATCATCAAGATGAACAAGAATGAAATAATACAGAATCTTAAGGAGGAGATCTTCATCATGAAATATCAGTTGCAAACACACAACAAGGCTATACTGATGCTACATGATCGCTTGGATACTTATTAAAAATCAAAAGAGAAAAAATAGAAAAGAGAAGAAGAATATAAAAACAAAAGAAAAACATAAACAACTTACCATTTTATTGCATGTAGAAATGATGAAAGAAAGGAGGAGGTTACATCGGTGTCACTCTCAACATAAATCTCTCTCTTACTTACATGAATCTCAGTCTAACTATGCTTACAAATAAATAAAAGTTACATGAAAAGAAAAATAAAAACCTATACTAATCTAGAATGAAAACTGGCCCTAAGAATCCTTCTTTGCCTAATCACTTTTTTTTATCTGAACAATGCAGGATTTATAGGTGAAATGGAGAGGTGAGGGTGTGAGAAGATAAGGGAGTAAAATGATCCCCGTATCTTAACCAAATGGCCGCGAAAATGCGGCTTTGGCCGCGTTTCCGCGGCTTGGATGTGGCCATATGGCCACATCCAGGAAGCAGAGATTTCCCGTTTGATGTTATATCCTTTGGTCCAACTGGATTTTCTGTTTGGTTGCCAATTTTGATCTGATCTTCGGTGATCCTCAAGCTAACCAATTTGAATTCACATAAATCTGAATTAACTGGTTTTATTTGATGTGATCCTCCCTGATATGCCTTGATCTTCAGCTGGAATCGCCTTTATCCTCCTGAATATTTGTCTTCATCTTTAATTCCAATTTAAATTTAATTAAATCAGAATTAAAGTGGGCTTTTGAGCTCATTTCTTTTCCATCTCCTTTAATAAAGGCCTGCACATAATTTAGACAATAAATAGGATTACAAACAGAGTTTATTAAATAATAAATATGAGAATGTGATAATAAATATGCAGTATCAACGACCGATCAATATATATGCTTTTGAGATTGAATGTTTTTAGTATATATGTGTTTTCATGTTCATTATAGTTAAATACAATGCTTATTAGACTTGTGATATAAATATATGGTATTTGAGATACACCCATATTTATATGAATTTATATTTTTGTATTCTTAATTATTGTTTCGCTATTGTGTATATCCTAGTGTTAACAAAACTTGCATTTACACTAATGATCATATTGTTTCAACTTCTATGTTTTGTTGTTTTTGTGCATATCATGTTTTGATTACATTGTTTAGATTTGAAAGTACACCTAGAGGGGGGTGAATAGGTGTAAGGCTAATCTAATGACAAATGATGCGAAATTAAAAACTAATTGCAATACACTTAGTGTAACCAAAGAGTGTAGCCGAATTCCCTGTGAAAGGCTCTAGACTATCTCCTCTAAATTCCTCTAAATAAGAATTGAGGTGTTATGTAAAGCTCTCTTGGTTCAACACAAGTGAGGCACACAAACAATACCAAGCATATAAGTATGATATGAACAATATGAAATAATACAAGGCACAATATAAGAGAGAGAGTTTAGAGATAGTGGATCAAACGCAAACATCGAGATATGTTTCGAGGTTCGAGCCACTGCTCTACGTCCCCGCCTTCATACAGAAGGATTTTCACTATATCGTCCACACAGGACTTCTCACACAGGAAACCTCCACTGAGGATTTGGGTAATACAACCTTGGAGTATACAACTCCTCTCTCAAACAATACAACCTCCACACAAGAGGCAAGGCTCAACAACAATCACCTTTACACTTAGAGGGATGGACATTTAGCCAAACAACGATCACCTCTCACTAGAGGGATAAGGCAATAAGCCAAACAACAATGATCACCTCTACACTTAGAGGGATACCAACAAACTCAAACACTCCTCCATAATTACCTCTCACTAGAGGGATAAGGCTCAAAGCCAACACTCCAACAATCACCTCTACACTTAGAGGGATACCAACCAAACCAAACTCCTTCACAATCACCTCTATACAAGAGGGACACCCACAACTCAAAGCAAAGTGATTTACAACACTTGGTGGTATCAACAAACCACAAACCAATTTTCTCACCAAAACAATTAAATCCCATAAAATCTCATAAATTTCACAAAAATAAGTTCTTATAAAATCTTTGAAATACAAATATGTGTGACTAAAATTCAACACATATTATAAACAATTTGAACCATTTTTGTGATATTGAAATTTGCTTTAAACACAAAATCGGTATTTTCCAAAATCTTGGATTTTTGAAATGAAAAATCGTTTTCCCAAAACTTGTCTAAATACAAAAACATGATATTGAAACAACTTTGAAGCATATTGCATATGGATAGAATCCAATATACATGAAAGATATTATATCTATATTTTTGACATGAAATCCAAAATCGGTTAAACCAAAAACCAAAACCAATAAACTTTAAAACTTGTGTGTGTATGTGAACTTGAGCATATCAATACTATCTACCTTTACACAAGATCTAAACATATTAAACTAAACACAAACTGAAGTCTTCTTCTAGAACTCCTTCTCCAAGACGACTCGATCCAAATACGATCCAACGAGCTTGACTCCAACCGAGTGCTAGATGCGATCTTGACGTTTGAGCTCTTGAATCAACACGTGAAAGCTCCAAAACTCCTTTATTGAAGCTAATCACTACTAATATCTTGATCAATTATCTGAAACTAAATATCACAAGATTATTAGTAAACTATAACTACATGAGTTAATCATCATCAAAACTAGAGTGATGGGCCTCTGGGCCAATAATCTCCCATTTTTTTATGATAACAAAACTCATGGAGTTATATATGCATGGATTAAAGTTAAGCTTCATAGAAGCTCTCCTTAATCATGCATAGCAATAAACAATAAAGATATTCAATGTATGCATAAAACAAATGGCAAAATTAACATATATGCTATGATACCAATTGAAAACAGAACATATATGCTCTCATACCAATTGAAAAAAATAAACATGCATATAAATGACATAAACATGCATATATAAAACTCTTAAAAATCTTTTCTCCCATTTTGTATAAAACAAGAAAATCATGCATAGACATGGGAAATCATGCATAGACATGCATATATAAAACTCCAAATTTCTCTCCCTTGTTTTTATCAAATCATCAACAAAGGGACATAAATAAACTAAAAAAAAAATTCTCCCTTTTTGTCAAATCAAACAAGAAGGATGCATATGCGATATACATTCATGAAGAGGAGAGATGTAAAGTTAACTCCCCCTGCATACATGCATTATATGAAAAAGAGATGACTAAACCCTAATCACATAACGCATAATATACAATGTATAAAAGGAGATGTGAAGCTCCCCCTACACACGGTAAGACATACCAAAGAAGGGTCAATTACTTCAATATGAAATACACTCAATATGAATCTATATAAAGAGAAGATGTTAAGCTTCCTTGCATATATGCAATACATATCAAAACAATATTATACCAATTGAAAAATATATCAATTTATGATGAAAGTATACATCGAAACATTATGATACCAATTTATGATACCAATTGAAAATAAACAAAACATTTTTAAGATACTAATTGAAAGTAAACAAAATTTTTAAGATATTAAAAGATACTAATTGAAAATATCTTGATACTAATTTAAAATGTCATGTAAATCTTGATATCAATAGAAAATGAGACATTGTATGTTTTTTATACCAATTGAAATATATATATATTGAATCTTGATACCAATTGAAAATAACAACCAATTTAAAGTAAAAACCAAATTGTTTTAGGTAAACATAACTCATATCAATATAGTTACCAATTTAAAATAAAACATGATACCAATATTGAAATGTTAGCATAAACCAAACAAAGTATTTTTCATCATAAAGAATGGGAGTAAGATATCAATTGAAAATAAAATCGATTGAAAGATACCAATTGAAACATAAAACATGAATTTTCTCCTTCTTTATGAAATATTAATAAAAATAATGCATAAGCTTGTATAAGATACCAATTGAAAGATAATTGATATTAAGGAGTAAATCAAGCTTAGCATAAACATAATTTATGCTTTAAGATGTAAAGATATTATAAGCACAATTAAATCACATATATATGTATGAAAATGTAAATACCAATCGAAATTGATACTATTTGAAGTTTGAAGCATACATATATAGAAAACACAAATATGAGTATACAAAAAAATTATTAATTGTGATACCAATTGAAAATATAATGAGGATCAAATGTATAACTCATAATTACCTCCCTTTCATGCACAAGTTTAAATAGATTTTCAATTTGAGCATACAAGGCGTGGTTGTCCAGCCATCCGCCCTTAGCGTTGGTAGGGTTTTCAAAAAAATAGGATTTGAAAATAGTTTAACATGTTTGAAAACTCTACCAATTGAAAAATAATGACTAGTTTGAAGATACTATTTGAAAATTAGTACGAAATCCTTCAAGTAAAGAATAAAATAAGAATATATCCATGAAAACATGAAAATCACTCAACAGTTGACACTCAAAGTTTATAAAGCACATATAAGACTCATTAAAACAATGTCATGAGAAAACATCAAGTAATGTGAGTGTACAAAGTCATGTAATCAACAAAATCATAGAATAAGGCATTTAAGCTCAATTATGAAAATTCTTTCTCAAAAACATGAAAATCATCAAAACTTTAAGGTATATGTATATTTTGTCTAAACTAGATGTATACATACATATCCCAAACACAAATGAGTCCATAATAGAATTTTGCATAAAAAGCAAGTGACTCAAAGGTATACATGTATATCTTAAAGTTTTGACAAAATTTAAAATCACCTAGGGGGTGAATAGGTGACTAGCTAATCTAATGGTGAAATAATGCGGAATTAAAACTATTTATACAAACTAAAAATTCTTATGCACAACACACCAAGTATAACCTAAGAGTGTAGCCGGATTCTCCGTGAAGGGCTCTGGACTATCTCCTTAAGATTCCTCTAGATAAGAGTTGAGGTGTCTCTTTGGCTCTCTTGGTTGAATACAAGTGTGATTAAACAATTCCCAAGCATATATAATTTAAGAACAAAAATTTATCAAGCATATAAAGATGAAAGCAATATAAGCATGCAAGATATAAAGACAAGTGAGAGATAGAGAGAGCAATCGCAAACACGGAAGATTTGTTTTGAGGTTCGAGCACACTTGCTCTACGTCCCCGCCTTCAATACTATGAAGGATTTTCACTATAAAACGATCCCATCGGATCACTCGGTGCCGTAACACCTACAAGCGAGTTCACACTAGAACTCTTTTGGACTCTCTAGTCCCTCTGTTGTTCCCGCAAGAACAAATACACGCAAGCACACAAGCTTACCGAGGCCGCACCTCTACACCGAGTTCTCACTAGAACTCGAAACAACACGAACTCGCAAGTCCTCCTCCTCAAAATAAGAATGAGAACTTTGGTGATCACAACACTTTGATCGCCTAAAATCACTCTCACAACAACTCTCCCATAGGATAGATTTAGTAATGGAAAGCTCAAGAATGTGTGAGAAAACTAGGATTGAATTTGTGATGAAAAACACAAGAAATCACTTTTTGAAAACTCTTGATAAACTCTCCTTTTGATTTGAAAATATTGGCTCTAAAATATGTGGATATAACCACTGATATAGGTAGGAAAAACTAGCCCAACAACTCTCTTGAAATCTTGTATAAAACAGTCCATGAAAACCCCAATATACAGGCATCCAAAAACTAGCCGTTGGGGTCCAAATCAGCAGCTGACGCTGCTGTCGGTCGACTGCCAACAGTCGAATTTTCGACCGTTGGGAAGGTCGGTCGACCGGCCGGTCGACCGCCTTCAGGGCAATGGCCTAGCAGTCGACTGCCCGGTCGACCGGGCCATTTCTAGAGAGCAGACACTCTCTGGCAGTCGACCGTGCGGTCGACCGGCCCAACCTGTGCATGTTTTGTGCACGTCGGTCGACCTCGATCGACCGTGCGGTCGACCGGCTGAAGGCCAGAAAAACAGTTTTGGGGATTTAAAAACTTGGCTTTTTACCTCTAATAAAATCCCATAAATTCTCTAAAATCTAGAAAAATAAGTTCATATTATACTTTGATATACAAACATGCTTGAGTAAAAATCAAAACATGTTACAAACATTTTGAACTATTTTTGTGTTATGAAAATTTTGGCTTTAAAAAAATCCGTATTTTTCCAAATTGATTTTTCCAAATTAAAAATCGATTTTTCCAAAACTCTTTCAAATACAAAAAAAAGATATTCTAAACACTTTTAAAGCTTAGTGTGTATGGATATAATCCATTACACATATATGATGAAATATCTATGTTTTTGACATTAAGCTCTAAAATGATTTTGGTAAAACACATGTATACTTTGAAGTCCAAAACCAAACCGGTATTTTTTTAGAACTAAAAAATCTTTTATGAAAACATATTTAAATTTGTGTGTGAGTGTATATGATACTTGAACAATCCACCAACTAATCTATCCTTTACATTTTATCTAAAAACAAAACTTACTAAAAACAAACCTAGACACAAGTCTTCTCTTGAAGGCCTTCACTTGAAAATCTTCTTCTTCTTTCTTGACTTGATCCAAAACAAGATTCAAAGAGCTAGAATCCTCTTGAGTACTTGGTGTGGTCTTGATGCACAAGCTCTTGAATCAACACGTGCTAGTTCCAAAACTTGACTTGAAATCCTTTGTTAAAGCTAAACACCTACTAAGATCTTGATCTAATATCTGAGACTAAATAAACACAAGATCATTAGTACTATAACTACATGAGTTAATCATCATCAAAACTAAAGTGATGGGCCTTTGGGCCAACAATCTCTCCCTTTTTGATGATGACAAAACTCATGGAGTTATATATGCATAGATTAAAATCAAGCTTCATAGAAGCTCCCCCTTAACTCATGCATAACAAAAAACAATAAATATTCAATGAAGTACATGAAACTAAACAAATGTATATGCATCAACAAGATGAGAGAAACATGCAAACATCCAAATCCTTTTCCTCAAAAACCTTCTCCCCCTTTTATTTAAACTTTCAAAAACATTCTCCCCATTTTATAAAACACAAGATGCATAAACTCAACTCAATATATGCAAACACTCAAATATGCATATATAAACTCAAAATCTTTCTCTCTCTTTTATCAATCATCAACAACGAGGTAAAATAAAACAAATCAACAAAAAGGATATATATGTGATATACATTCATGAAGAGGAAGACGCTAAGTTAGCTTTCCTGCATACATGCATTACATGAAGAAGGGATGATAAGCCCTAACTCACATAACGCATAATATACAATGCATAAGTGGAGATGTTAAGCTCCCCCTACATTTGTGTATCACATAAAGAAGAGATGTTACTTCCTCAATATAAGATACACTCAACATGAATCTGTATATAGAAGAGATGTTAAGCTCCCCTTGCATATAGACAATACATATCAAAACATTCTTAACACAAATTGTTATAATACTTAAACAAATTTTGAGATACCATTTGTACATAAACAAAATTTTAAGATACCAATTGTAAATAAACAATACAAATTTTGAATTTTTCTTTGATACCATATGAAATTGGAAATTTGTGATACCAATTGTAAATTGAAACATTTGTACATTTTGATACCAATGAAAGAAAATATTTTATATTTTGATATCAATTGAAATATATGGTAAATTTTGATACCAAATAGGTAAAACACATTGATACCAATTGAAATTTAAACCCAATTGAAAATTGAAACATATTGATACTAATTGAAGTATATAGTAAATTTTGATATCAATAAAAACTATCAATTAAAAATAATGCATAAGCTTATTAAAGTACCAATTGAGATACCAATTGAAATCAAGATTTAAATCAAGCTTAGCATAAACAAAGTTTGTGCTTTAAACATGTAAATATCTTGTAAATCAAGCACAAACAAATCATATATATATGTATGAAAATGAAAATACCAATAAAAATTGATATTATTTGAAATTTAAAGCATACATATATAGAAAACAAAATATGAATATACACAAAAATATCAATTGTGATACCAATTGAAAATATGATGAGAATCAAGTGTATAACTCATAAAGATCCACCCTTTTCATGCACATGATAAAAGATATTTAATTTGAGCATACAAGGCATGGTCGCCCATCCATCCGCCCTTTAAAAGGGTTGGTAGGGTTTTCAAAAAACAAGAATTTGAAAAATATTTTGTAAAATTTGAAAACTCTATCCATTGAAGAATAAATAACTAGTTTAAAATAATTTTGAAAAACTAGTTAAAGATCCTTCAAACATGAAAATAAATCATATGTATCTCATGAAATATACTAAATATACAAAGAATGACACTCGAAATCTATAAAGCTCAAAAGTGTTCATGAAATAAAGTCATGAATAAACAAAGAAATAATGTGAGTGTACAGTCATCATGTAAATAGCATATTCATGAAAATAGTCAATAAGGCTCAAAACAAACATGAATATGTTTTTATCAAATAAATATGAAAATCATAAAAATTTATTTTTCATTTAAAGACAAACTTCAAGGTATATGTATGATTTATCCAAAGCTAACAATATGCATACATATCCCAAACATAAAAAGAGTCCATAATAATATTTGCATGAAGGTAAGAGACTCAAGGGTATACATGTATATTTATTAGTTTTGAACAAAAAATTACATAAACATGAAGTAAAACAAAAAAATAGGCAAAACAAGTGTAAATGAGGAGATCATTAAAATTAGGTCATACATGTACATGTAATGAGTACAAATGAGCAATAAAGTGCAAACGTATAGGAATCAAATGTTGCTCACTAGTTGTACAAGAATATACACAAGTTTTGATAAAAACTACATCTAAACAAGTATTTACCGCATGAAGCACAAAAACAAGAACATGCTAAAGTATCATCAAATGTATGAGCATGTAAACTAAAATAGAAGTTTAGAGATAGTTACCAAACCAACGGACTATACTCTAAGTCTCCAAAACATGGTGGTCTTCCCACCAAAATTCCTTGATAGCGGTGCATCAATTTGTAGTGTTCATCAAGCCCATGCATCCACCACCAAGGCACCAAGTCTCTCACGTCATGTGAGAGCCCACACCTACATCAAACACAAGAGGTGGGGAATTTGGTGCCCATTTTCTTTTGGATCCACGGGGGTTAGTCTTACTCGGAACCCAAACATTTTTGTAGCAAAATTTATAGAAATTACTCTATCATAACAAAATTTTGTTAAATGGCTTTTGCGGTCGCAATGTGCACATTTGTACACTTTAGGATGCACATGTGAATGAGTGTGATCATGACATGCAAAATGTGCATAAGTATGTTATGGGTGATGTGCATGAATATGTGGAGCTTGTTTCTTTTGAAACAAGGTTTTCAATATTTTATGGTTAAATGCACAATTGCTTAAAGTTGAGCTCAAGCAATCTATTCTATTTTTCAAAAATTTATCTCATTTTTATCAATAGTGGCATGAAAAGCATGATGAGAATGAGCACCAACATTCTTTTTCCTTTTAGAAACATTTTCTTTTCCTTTTTCAACAATTTTTCTTTTTAAAGAGTTGTTTTCATTCAAAGCAATTTCCTTTTCTTTTTCCACCAAAATAATCTTATTTTTCAAAGAAGTATTTCCTTCACAAAGATCATTCAATTCAGAAGTCAAGGAAATATTGTCCTTTTTCAACAAATCATTTTCTTTTGAAATACATTCTAATTTATTTTGAAAAGAATCTTTTTATTTTAACAAGGAATCAAATTTATTTTTCATTTTTTTATTTTCCTTTTTAAGAAATTCATATTTTTCAAGAAGTTGTTGACAAAATGATTCAAGCTTATTATAAGACATATCAACATCCTCTTCTAACTCGGATTCAGAGTTTACCTCAAGGGGGTTACCCCCTTGGACCATGTAGTATACGTTGGAAGCCTCACTTCCAACATCCGAGTCGCTCCCCGCATAGTATTGTTCTTGTTCGCCAAAGGAGACTATAGTGTTTCAAACTACAAAAGCTAAATCAAAATTAGCAACCCTAGATAAATATTCATCATTTAGGGTACTCTTTAATGCATGGATGGCTTTTACATTAGCCTCAATATTTTTGCCATTTAAACAATAAGAATCTTTAATAGTGGCAAAATAAACATGAATACCTAGGGCTTTGAGGTACATCTTAACTTTCCAAGTTTGGATGTTAAGAATGTCAAAAGTGGGAGGTGACATGAAATTTATGTGTGTGTACAAATATTGTGATTAGTTATAAATGAGGATCTTTAACTCAAAGTTGTTAGACCCAAATCAAGAGCACTTGGCTCTGATACCAATTGAAATCACCTAGGGGGTGAATAGGTGACTAGCTAATCTAATGGTGAATTAATGCGGAATTAAAACTATTTATGCAAACTAAAAATTCTTATGCACAACACACCAAGTATAAGCTAAGAGTGTAGCCGGATTCCCCGTGAAAGGCTCTGAACTATCTCGTCAAGATTCCTCTAGATAAGAGTTGAGGTGCCGCTTTGGCTCTCTTGGTTGAATACAAGTGTGATCAAACAATTACCAAGCATATATCAATTTAAGCACAAAAATATATCAAGCATATAAAGATGAAAGCAATATAAGCATGCAAGATATAAAGACAAGTGAGAGATAAAGAGAGCAATCGCAAACACGGGAGATTTGTTTCGAGATTCGAGCACACTTGCTCTACGTCCCCGCCTTCAACACTATGAAGGATTTTCACTATAAAACGATCCCACCGGATCACTCAGTGTCACAACACCTACAAGCGAGTTCACACTAGAACTCTTTTGGACTCTTTAGTCCCTCTCTTTTTCTCGCAAGAACAGACACACGCAAGCACGTAAGCTTGACGAGGCCATACCTCTACAACGAGTTTTCATTAGAACCCGAAACAACGCGAACCCGCAAGTCCGCCTCCTCAAAAAAGAATGAGAACTTTGGTGATCACAACACTTTGATCACCTAAAATCACTCTCACAACAACTCTCCTATAGGATAGATTTAGCAATGGAAAGCTCAAGAATGTGTGAGAAAAATAGGATTGAATTTGTGGTAGAAAACACAAGAAATCACTTTTTAAAAACTCTTGATAAAATCTCCTTTTGATTTGGAAATATTTGCTCTAAAACATGTGGATATAACCACTAATATAGGTAGGACAAACTAGCCCAACAACTCTCTTGAAATCTTGTATAAAACAGTCCATGGGAACCCCAATATATAGGCATTCAAAAACTAGCCGTTTGGGTCCAAATCAGCAGCTGACGCTACTGTCGGTCGACCGCCCGATCGACCGCCAACGGTCGATTTTTCGACCGTTGGGAAGGTCGATTGACAAGTCAGTCGACCGCCTTCAGGGCAATGGCCTAGCGGTCGACCGCCCGGTCGACCGGACCATTTTCAGAGAGCAGACACTCTCTGGTGGTCGACTGGCCCAACCTGTGCACGTTTTGTGCACGTCGGTCGACCGACCTCAGTCACGGTCGACCGGCTAAAGGCCAGAAAAATAGTTCTGGGGATTTAAAAACTTAGCTTTTTACCTCTAATAAAATTCCATAAATTCTCTAAAAATCTACAAAAATAAGTTGTATTATACTTTAATATACAAACATGTTTGAGTAAAAATCAAAATATGTTACAAACATTTTAAACTATTTTTGTGTTATCAAAATTTTGGCTTTAAACAAAATCCGTATTTTTCCAAATTGATTTTTCCAAATTAAAAACCGATTTTTCCAAAACTCTTCCAAATATAAAAACAAGATATTCTAAACACTTTTAAAGCTTAGTGTGTATGGATATGATCCATTACACATATATGATGAAATATCTATGTTTTTGACATTAAGCTCTAAAATGATTTTGGTAAAACACATGTATACTTTGAAGTCCAAAAACCAAACCGGTATTTTTCTTGAACTAAAAAATATTTTATGAAAACATATCTAAATCTTGTGTGTGAGTGTATATGATACTTGAGCAATCCACCAACTAATCTATCCTTTACATTTTATCTAAAAACAAAATCTTACTAAAAACAAACATAGACACAAGTCTTCTCTTGAAGGTCTTCACTTGAAAATCTTCTTCTTTCTTGACTTGGTCCAAAACAAGATTCAAAGAGCTAGATTCCTCTTGAGTACTTGATGTGGTCTTGATGCACAAGCTCTTGAATCAACACGTGCTAGCTCCAAAACTTGACTTGAAATCCTTTATTGAAGCTAAACACCTACTAAGATCTTGATCTAATATCTGAGACTAAATAAACACAAGATCATTACTACTATAACTACATGAGTTAATCATCATCAAAACTAGAGTGATGGGCCTTTGGGCCAACAAAATTGACATATACATGAAGTTAAACACATTATCATAAAAACATGTCCAAAAATAGGGAATACAAATTACAATGTAAGATCATCAAAACTAGGCTATACTAGTACATTTAATGAGTACAAATGAGCAATTTAAGTACAAACATATAATAATCAATTTGTGGTTCACCAGTTGTACAAGTATATACACAAATTTTAATGAAAACTATATCTAAACATGTAATCAAAATATGAAGCATAAAAAAAAAAACATAAGCTAATATGATCATTATGTAAATGCACATGTTTTAGAGTTATGATATACACAATAGCTAAATTATAGTAAGAACACAAAATATGGATCCATATGAATATGGGTGTATCTCAATTACTATACATGTATGTCATAAGTCTAATTATCATGGCATATAACATAATGAGCATTAAAACATGACATGCTAAAAATTAATAATCTAAAAGCATGTAAACAAATAAGGAGTTAGAGATAGTTATCAAAATTATTAGGGCTAATCTCTAGATCTCCAAACCATGGTGGTCCTCCCACCAAACTTTCCTTGAAAGTGATGCATCTAAAAGTGTTATCATATAGCTCGGAAAGCATTCACCTCAAGGCACCAATGCCTCTCACGTCATGTGAGAGCCCACACCTACATCAAATAAAATAAGAGTAGATTTTGGTACCCATACTCTATTGGGTCCATGGGGGTTAGTACAAACAAATTTATTTGCAAAATTTATATTATGTACTCTATCATAACAAAACTTTGCAAGGTGGCCCTTACGTCCACAATGTGCACAAGTGTACACATTAGCATACATGGAATCATGTGTGTGAGCATGATGAGCATGTGTATCCGTGTATGGTATGCATGCATGTGAGGAGCATGTTTCTTACGTAATATGGATTCTAACCGGTTCATGGCACATTGGCTCAAAGTGGAGCTCAAACAATTAACACTCTTCTTTAAAGCACATATATCATTTTCAATAATAGAAGAAGAGGTGGAGCATGCAATAGGTACACTAGAAGATGATGAAGAATGGCAAATATGTGAGTTTAAATCATTTTTCAAAGATTTATTATCATTGGAAATCAAATCCAATTCTTTTGAAATAGAAGCAATTTTATTTTTCAAAGATTCATTCTCTTTTACAACAAAATCAAGTTTCGAAGATAGAACCTCATTATTCTTCAAAACTTCATCACAATTATTTTTACTTTTCAAAATTTTATTTTCTTTTAGGGCAAGGTCAAGTTTTGATTTCAATGAGTCCCTTTCAATTGAAATCTCATCCCTTTCTTGCAAAGCCATGTTAAGTTTGGAAAACAAATCCTTATTCTCTTTATTTAATTAAGGCTTTTCTTTTTCAAAAGTTGGTATTTTTGTAATAGATTTTCCACAAATAAGAGATAGTTCTTCATTTAAAGCATCGCATCAATATAATCATCACCGGAAGAACTAGCACTATCATCTAATTGAGTTTTCGAATTTACATCAAGGGAGTCATTCCCTTGAACCATATAGCAAGCTTGTTCGGATTCATCCTCACTAGATTCCCTCTTTACAATGTTTGGCATTTGAAGATTTAGAGAGGTCAAGGTGTTCCACACTGCCAAGGCGGAATCACAATGAGAAATCATACATAAATATTCTTTATTTAGAGTGCA
The DNA here is from genome assembly GCA_038442645.1 of Agave tequilana. Classification (NCBI taxonomy): domain Eukaryota; kingdom Viridiplantae; phylum Streptophyta; class Magnoliopsida; order Asparagales; family Asparagaceae; genus Agave; species Agave tequilana. Next base: position 11,283 of record JAVJIF010009311.1, on the reverse strand, counting down.
TCTAAGTGCCTCTAGGGATTGTGCATTGGCCTCTATATGCTTGCTATTACCAAGATAAGATTTCTTGGTAGTGGTAAGGTAAACATGCATTCCTAAGATTTTTGGGTACATACTCATCTTAATCTTCCATACATTGATGTTAGAAACATCAAACATAGGAGGGGTCATGAAATCTATGAGTGTGTGTAGACAAATGAGTGTGCAAATGCAAATACTAGATTAGCAACCAAGATCTCACTTCTAGGTGGTTAAACCTAATATCAGGAGCGTAGGCTCTGATACCAATTGAAAGTACACATAGAGGGGGGTGAATAGGTGTAAGGCTAATCTAATGACAAATGATGCGGAATTAAAAACTAATTGCAACACACTTAGTGTAACCAAAGAGTGTAGCCGAATTTCCGGTGAAGGGCTCTGGACTATCTCCTCTAAATTTCTCTAAATAAGAGTTAAGGTGCTATGTAAAGCTCTCTTGGTTCAACACAAGTGAGGCACACAAATAATACCAAGCATGTAAGTATGATAAGAACAATATGAAATAATGCAAGGCACAATATAAGAGAGAGTTTAGAGATAGTGGATCAAACGCAAACACCGAGATATGTTTCGAGGTTCGAGCCACTGCTCTACGTCCCCGCCTTCACACAGAAGGATTTCCACTATATTGTCCACACAGGGAACCTCCACTGAGGATTTGGGTAATACAACCTTGGAGTATACAACTCCTCTCTCAAACAATACAACATCCACACAAGAGGCAAGGCTCAAAAACAATCACCTCTACACTTAGAGGGATGGGCACTTAACCAAACAACGATCACCTCTCATTAGAGGGATAAGGCAATAAGCCAAACAACAATGATCACCTCTACACTTAGAGGGATACCAACAAAGTCAAACACTTCTCCACAATCACCTCTCACTAGAGAGATAAGGCTCAAAGCAAACACTCTAACAATCACCTCTACACTTAGAGGGATACCAACCAAACCAAACTCCTTCACAATCACCTCTACACAAGAGGGATACCCACAACTCAAAGCAAAGTGATTTACAATACTTGGTGGTCTCAATAAACCACAAACTAATTTTCTCACAAAAATAAGATCCTAATAGATAGGATAGATAGATAGCTCAAGTGTGAGAAATCAAGGTGTTTGGAAATCAAATCACAAAGAAAAATACTTGGGAAAACAACTAGAATAAGATATAAATGAAGATCTAAACCAATATCCCAAATACTCTATTTTTCTTTGAATTTTTAACCCTTGAAAATAAATAAAAATAAATCTTTTAACCATAAAAACTCTTGCTGAAAAACTCTTGAAAGATGGGGAAAATTCTCTTCTAAAATCTTGTCTAAAACAACTCAAGAGAAGGGATATTTATAGCCTTCAAAAATTCTGCCGTTGGCAGTCCTGAAAGGGCAGAAATGCCCTTCCGGTCGACCGACCAACGGTCATTTTTATGACCGTTGTGCCTCCGATCGACCACCTGGTCGACCAGGCCAAAGCCAACGGTCGACCGGCCCCCACCTGAGAGTGGGGTGCTTTCAGTCGGTCGACCGTGCGTTCGACCAGCCAAATAGGCTAGCCATGTGCACATCCTCGTGCACATCGGTCTACCATTCCAGTCGACCGACCACTGGGCCGGTTGACCGTTTGGTCGACCGCCAGTGCAATCAGGCTGGATTTTGAGGATTGAAAATTTTGTCTTTTTATCATCAATTAAATCCCATAAAATCTCATAAATTCCACAAAAATAAGTTCTTATAAGATCTTTGAAATACAAATATGTGTGACTAAAATTCAACACATATTATAAAAAATTTGAACCATTTTTGTGATATTGAAATTTGCTTTAAACACAAAATCGGTATTTTCCAAAAACTTAGATTTTTGAAATGGAAAACCGTTTTCCCAAAACTTGTCTAAATACAAAAATATGATATTGAAACAACTTTGAAACATATTGTATATGGATAGAATCCAATATACATGAAAGATATTATATCTATGTTTTTGACATGAAATCCAAAATCGGTTAAACCAAAACCAAAACCAATAAACTTTAAAACTTGTGTGTATGTGAACTTGAGCATATTAATACTATCTACCTTTACACAAGATCTAAACATATTAAACTAAACACAAACTAAAGTCTTCTTGTAGAACTCCTTCTCCAAGTCGACTCGATCCAAACGCGATCCAACGAGCTTGACTCCAACCGAGTGCTAGATGCGATCTTGACGCTCGAGCTCTTGAATCAACACGTGAAAGCTCCAAAACTCCTTGGTTGAAGCTAATCACCTACTAATATCTTGATCAATTATCTGGAACTAAATATCACAAGATTATTAGTAAACTATAACTACATGAGTTAATCATCATCAAAACTAAAGTGATGGGCCTCTGGGCCAATAATTTTCATTAAAACTTGTGTTCATACTTATATAATTAGTGAGCTACATTTGATTCTTATGTTTGTGTGCTTTATTACTCATGTGTGCTCATTACATGTACTTGTATAACCTAGTTTTGATGATTCCAGCATTTATATTTGTCCTTTTATACTTGTTTTTATAACACCCTTGATATGTTTTTTTTTTTTTAATGAGAATGTGTTTGGTTTCATGTATATATAAATTTTGTCAAAACTACTTGATATACATGTTCTATACTTAAGTCACTTGCATTATATGTCAATATCTTCTTGTGAACTCACTTCATGTTTGGGATAAATATGTTTACTTTAGTTTTAATATTACATACATATTCCTTGAAGTCTATATTTACATTCTCTATATGTTTCTTGATAAGTTTTGATGAAAATGAGATTTTTCATGATTTATGTTTTCATGTTTATGAAAAAGGAATTTCATTTGTTTCGATTGAGCTTCATTGTCTTATCTACATGCATATATTGATTACATGATTTTTGTGCACTTTCATCATTTGTTTACTCAGATTTTTTGATTTATAAGCATATATGTGCTTCATTGATCTTTGAGTGTCAATTATTGCGTATTTAGCATGTTTTCATGGGATATATATATGTTTTATTTCTTACTTGAAGGATTTTGTACTAGTTTTCAAAATTACTTTAAACTAATTATTTATTTTTCACTTTGTAGAGTTTTCAACATATACTACATTATTTTCAAAACGTTATTTTTGAAAACTTCTACCCTTCAAGAGCGGTTGGTTGGGCGATCATGCCTTGTATGCTCACATTATATATCTTTTTAAACATGTGTATGATAGGGTGGATGTTATGAGTTATACATGATTCTTATGATATTTTCTTTTTGTATACTCATGTTTTCTTATATATGATGCATCATATTTCAATTGGTATTTAAATTGATCATACATACATATATATGATTTCTTGTGCTAGATTAATAATGTCTATACATATATGTTTTATAGCACAAATTATTTTATGCTGAGCTTGATTTAGCTCTAAATATTAATTGGTATCTTTTACAAGCTTATGCATTAATTTTGTTGGTATTTCAAAAAGAGGGAGAAAAATTCTTGATTTTATTTTTAATCGGTATCTTACTCTCACTCTTTTTGAGAAAAATATTTTATTTTAGAAAACGCTTATATTTTTCATATTGGTATCAATTGCTTACAATTGGTATCTAAATTGCAAAATAGTTTAGATTTTAAAATGATTGATATAATGGATTATTTACTTTCAATTGGGATAGTTTTTATATAATATCCATGTTGTTTTTCAATTGGATTATTTTTTGGGTATCAAAATTTTTTTAATTACTTTTCAAAATTTATTTTGACATATATTGCTTATATGCAAGGGGAGCTTAACATCTCCTCTATTTATAAATTCATGATGAGTATAGTACATAAAGAAGAGCTTGACCTATTTACTTTATGAGGTACACGTGTGTGGGGAGAGTTTAACATCTCTGTTTATACATTGTATATTATTCTTAATAGGTTAGGGTTTAGTTATCTCTTTCTTCATGTAATGGATGTATGCAGAGAGAGTTAACTTTACAGTTTCTCCTCTTTATAGATTTATATCACATATATATTTTCCGTGTTTTTCTTTACCCCTTTGTTGATGAATTGACAAAAAAGGGGAGAGAAATTTAGAGTTTATATATGCATGTTTTTGTGTTTATGCATATATGTTTATATTGTTTACCTTATGAGCTTCATTGAATATCTTCATATTTTTATGCTATGCATGAGTTAAGAGAGAGCTTCTATGAAGCTTATTTTTAATTCATGCATATATAACTCCCTGAGTTTTGTCATCATAAAAAAGGGGGGAGATTGTTGGCTCACCATCACTCTAGTTTTGTTAACTCATGTAGTTATAGTACTAATGATCTTGTGTTTATTAAGTGTCAGATATAGGTCAAGATCATTATAGGGTTTAGCTTCTACAATGGACTCAAAGTCAAGTTTCGAAGCTATCACGAGATGATTCAAGAGCTCAAGCCTTAAAGTTCGCATCAAGAACTCGAGATGGAGTCGTCACTTTTTGGATCGCATTTGGATTGAGTCATCTTGGAGAAGAAGATATACAAGAAGACTTTGGTTTAGATTTGTTTGTTTAGTTTTGATCTTGTGTAAGAATAGAATAGTTTTGAATTGCTCAAGTTCACACACACAAGTTCATTTATCGCTTTCATAATAAATAGTTTTGGTTTCGGTTTAACCGTTTCGTTTTAAAAGTTTACGTTTGCATGATTTATATCTACATAAAATAAGTTACATGATTTATATATGTGTTGGATTCTATCTACACATATTAGAGCTTTATTGTTTAAAAAAACTTATTTATATGAGTTCATGTGTTTCGGTTCAACATGCATAGGGTTTTGAGTTTCGGATTATCAAGTATACATATATCGGTTTCATAAAGAGATTTCAAAAAAAAAGTTTACATGGTTTATATGTATATTGGATTTCATCCATATACATTGATGGTTCATATATGTTTAGAAAATTTTATTTTGATGTATCTAGTTCATATGTTTAAGTTTTATTTTTATAAAAACTTATTTTGATATTTATTGTCAAAAATAAGTATATATCATCTACTATGTGTATTGGATTCTATTCATACACACTATGCTTCAAATGTGTTTCAATTTCTTATTTTTGTATCTATACAAATTTTAGAAAAATCGGATTTTCATTTCAATGTTTCGATTTGGAAAATACGATTTTTGGTTTTTGTCTATATTTCTTTATCACAAAATAGTTCAATTGTTTGTAATATGTGTTGATTTTTTACCGTACATATTTGTGCTACATTATATTTATATGAACTTATTTTTGTGAAATTTATGAGATTTTATTGGAATTTATCTGGGTTTCAAAGTCCAAATTTTAAACCCTCAAAATTACAGTTTTGGGCTGCTTACGGTCGATCGACAGGTCGACCGACCAGCTAGCTCGGTCGATCTACGGGCACACATGCACAAGCCCAACTAGCGATCGACCGACCGGTCGAACCGACTGGCTCAAGTCCACTCTTGGACTTGGCTCGGTCAACTTGGCAGTCGACCGACAAAGAGTTACACTCTCTATGTTTTGGGCTCAGTCGACCGGTAAACCCAATGATCAAAACTTTCACCGCTGGCCGGTTGACCGAGCGGTCAACCGACAGGCAGTTTGGCCTGAGTTCTGCCCCTAACGCCTAGTTTTTGCTTGGGCTATTTAAAGGGGTGTTTGAGGCCAGTTTGAGAGAAGATTTTTCAACAAGTTTTCAAGAGCTATTTTGCCTATTTTCTGAAGAGTTTTTAAACAAGTTTTTGGTGCTAAAATTCTATATCTTAATTTAGTTTCAAAGTTTTAGAAAATTAAAGAAAAACAAGTTTTGGGAATCTAGTTTCTTGTTATACATTTTTTATATCATTTCAAGAGTTTTCCCAAGAGTTTTCCTTTATGTTTCTTTTTTAAAATCTTTATTCACTCACATATTTGAGCTATTCATTTCAAAATCTATCATCTAGGATCTTGTATTGTAAGAGGTATTTTGCTTGTGATATTTGTGATCACCAAATTGTAATCTTTCTTTGCTTTGTGCTTGACTTTGTGCCACCCTCTTGTGCAGAGGTATGAGAGAGTTGGAGTTGTGTACTCCCAGTTTGTAAGTTGTAATTCTTCGGTGGAGCTCCCTTTGTGGAAGGTCCTTAGTAGACATAGTGGAAATCCTTCTGTGTGAAGGCAGGGACGTATAGCGGTGGCTTGAACATCGAAACATAGCCTTGTGTTTTTGCGTTTGAATCTCTCTATCTCTCAACTCTCTACTCTCTTTTATATCTTGCATTATTATTGCTCATATCTATATATGCTTGATATTGTTTGTGTGCTCACACTTGTATTTAACCAAGAGAGTTATTGAAGCACCTCAACTCTTAGTTTAGAGGAATCGTGATGAGAAGTTCTAGAGCACTTCACGGAAATTTCAGCTTCACTTTTGATTACACGTTGTGTGTATTGGCATTTAGTTTCAATTCCATGTTATTTGTCCCTATGTTAGCGGCACACCTATTCACCTCCCATTTAAGTATACTTTTACAGGCAGGACTGTAAGTTTTTAGAAAATTTGGGATCATGCTCTGTGGTATTATGTTGGTCTCATGCTTTTGAGATATCTCTGTTTATCAAAACCCTGAAGACAAATGCTCGTTCAAAAAGTGATGCACATTCAGATTTTTACTTTCAAGTTTTTAATGTTGTGTATGCACAATCTCCTCTGGTCTATTGCTATTGTTTCCTCTACATTCGATATTAACTTTCTTCAGTTTCCTCAAGATGTGTATGTATTTTCTATCAAGAATGACGTAGAAAAGAGGACTACTGTTGAGAACCTGCACCTCTGAACAGATCAAGATTTCTTCCTCTATTCTTCCCTTTTATATAAATTTAAATTTACTTGAGAAATAAGCCAGCCAGATGAATAATTTGAACCTAGAATGATTATTGGTTAGCTCACTTTCTTTTAACATATTAACTTCCATATTTATTGTGAATAATACTTTGAACGAATATCCTGATCCTGCCCCTACGCATTGCTAGTTTATCAGTAAATCTTGTAAATTATGTGGTGAATAATTTGTAGGATTTGCTTAAAAAATCTATATGGCAACTCTCTGGGAATTAATGCCACCATTTTAAATCATAAAATTTATTAATGCTACTTTTTAAATCATAACCATTTATTATTATTTTTATTGTAATCGTTATCTATGTCATATTTGAAATCACCTAGAGGGGGGTGAATAGGTGACTAGCTAATCTAATGATGAATTAATGCGAAATTAAAACTATTTATGCAAACTATAAATTTTTAAGCTAAACACACAAGGTATAACACAAGAGTGTAGTCGGATTCCCTGTGAAGGGCTCTGGACTAACTCCTCAAGATTCCTCTATATAAGAGTTGAGGTGCCGCTTTGACGCTCTTGATTGAATACAAGTGTGATCAAACAATCCCCAAGCATATATCAATTAAGCACAAATATATATATCAAGCATATAAAGATGATATGAGAAATAAGCATAAGCAAGATATAAAGACAAGTGAGAGATAGATAGAGAGAGCAATCGCAAACACGGAGATTTGTTTCGAGGTTCGAGGACACTTGTTCTACGTCCCCGCCTTCAATACTATGAAGGATTTCTACTATAATCGATCCTACCGAATCACTCGGTGCTGCAACGCCTACAAGCGAGTTCACACTAGAACTCCTTTGGACTCTCTAGTCCCTCTCTTGTTCCCGCAAGAACAACACACGCAAGCACGCAAGCTTGCCGAGGTCGCACCTCTACACCGAACTCTCACTAGAACCCGAAACAACGCGAACCCGCAAGTCCGCCTCCTCAAAGTACAAAGATGAAAACTTTAGTGATCACAACACTTTGATCACCTAAAATCCTCTCACAACAAAGCTCCCTATAGGATTGATATAGCAATGGATAGCTCAAGTGTGTGAGAAAAACAAGGAATGATTGTGGTAAAAAACTCAAGAAAAACTCCTTTAAAAATTCTTGAAAACTCTCCTTTCGATATGACAATTTTGGCTCTTAAACAAGTGGAGATAAACACTAAAAGATATATCAAAAACTAGCTTGAAAACCCTCTTGAAATCTTGTCTAAAATAGACCAAGGGAGCCCCATTTTATAGGCTAACAAAAACTAGCCGTTGGGGTCCAAATCAGCAGTCTGCACGGCTATCGTCGACCGCGTTCGGTCGACCGCCAACGATGAGATTTCTGACCGTTGGGAAGGTCGGTTGACCGGCCGGTCGACCGCCTTCAGGGCAATGGCCCAGCGGTCGACCGCCCGATCGACCGGGCCATTTCCAGAGAGCAGACACTCTCTGGCGGTCGACCGTGCGGTCGACCGGCCCAACCTGTGCACGTCTATTCACATTGGTCAACCGGAACGGTCGACCGACTTCTTGTCCGGTCGACCGTCCGGTCGACCGACAGAGGGTCAGTCCAGACAATTTGGGGATTTTAAAACTTGGCTTTTTGACTTTAATAAAAACCCATAAATTCTCTAAAAATCTAGAAAAATAAGTTCAGTATTATACTACTTTAATATACAAACATGTTTGAGTAAAATCAAAACATGTTACAAACTTTTTGAACTATTTTGTGACTTAAAAATTTTGGCTTAAAACAAATTCGTATTTTTTCAAAACGATTTTTTCAAAACTTCTCCAAATACAAAAACAAGATATTTTAAACACTTTTAATGCATAGAGTGTATGGATATGATCCACTACACATATATGATGAAATATCTATGTTTTTGACATTAAGTTCTTGTAGGCTATCTAAAAAATCACTAAGAGACAAGCCATTGAAAAACAGAATTTCAAGTTCTAGACGCGAAGCTAATTTTGGCCGCGTCTCAATACCAAGGCGCGAGGGTTCAAACCCGTGTCTCAGCATCAAGGCGTGAGGGTCGATAGCCGCGTCTCAACACCAAGGCGCGAGGGTTCAAACCCGCGTCTCAGCATCAAGGCGTGAGGCTCGACAGACGCGTCTCAGCCGCACCAAAGCGCGAGGGTTCAAACCCGCGTCTCAGCATCAAGGAGTGAGGCTCGACAGATGCGTCTCAGCCGCACCAAGGCGCGTGGGTCGAAACCCGCGTCTCAGCAGCACCAAGGCGCGAGGGTCGAAACCCGCGTCTCAGCCGCACCAAGGCGCGTGGGTCGAAACCCGCGTCTCAGCAGCACCAAGGCGCGTTGGTCGAAACCCGCGTCTCAGCAGCACCAAGGCGCGAGGGTCGAAACCCGCGTCTCAGCAGCTCCAAGGCGCGTGGGTTGACACCCGCGTCTCAGTTGTAACCGTCCCGGTTATAGGGTCAATCACGGCCCACATAACGGGGAAGTTAGCCCCCATTATGGAGTGTTTTTAGGGGGCACGTTCACCCTTGATACCTCTATAAATAGCCTTACTTGCTATTGAGAAGGGGTCGGTCGATTAGAAAGGAGAGACAGAGAAAGAGAGTCCAACTCTTCAGCTAGCTTGCTGTGCTCAAGTTAGTCTTTGCCGACAAGCTCTTTGAGAGTTTTGGTCCGACAGAGCTGTGTTACTCTCCGTCAACCACCCGAAGAGAAGAACCCGGAAGATCTCAACGTTCACCCGGTCAACGGAAAACAAGATTCACTCTCCACCGCCACTTGAAGAACCCAGCCTTAAACAAAGGGAGGATTCAAGACTCAACATCCTCCCTCCCTTGTAGTCGAAAACTGTTTTATTGTAATCTTTCAATTGATCCAAGGAAATTTTACACCGAACCCATTTTCGTGCGCGTACAAGAGATGGCGACTCCGCTGGGGACTACATTTGTTACTGATGAGCAAATCGTGGCACAAGATGACGTCCTCTATAAGGGGAAGATGGTCGAATCGCTTGTCGTCGAGTTCGACCAGGCAAAGTATGAAGAGTTTCTCTCTTCCGGATCCAAGAGCCCAAAGACCCGCGTCTGCCGCAGGGTCTCTACGGGGACTTACCCCGAAACCCGCTCTGAGACCCGCGTGGCCTCAGGCACAGCTGCTGTAAAGGATGTCGTGGCCAACCGCGCCATACGAGATACACGCGCCAATGTCTCTCAGGAGACCTGCGTGGTCAAGCCCTCTGGTGTTTAGCCAGTTCACCCTCTCCCTCAGCACCAGGTCGTCGTTGGTTTCTTCTCCACCTCCACGACGCAACCGAAACGCTGAGCACCGACAGAGGAGGCGTGCGCGTCAGCTACAAGTTGGAACTTCTGATCGTCCAACTGAGGCAGGACGCAAGGTTCAAACTGGCGTCTTGGCTGCGCCGCATCCAGCACGCGAAGTCCGCGTTTGGCGGCGCAAACGCGAGATTCCCCAAATTAGTTCCTCTGAAGCCCTACTCACCAGACGCCAAGGCGAAGCTTGCGCGCCTCGTCAAGTACAAGAGGCACGCGCCCTTAGGCGTAGGGCCCAGCAGCCCACTCTCTCTCAAGCGTCCCTGCCCCACCAAGCAGCAACGCGATAGCCGCGTCTCTTCTCAGCAGAGACGTCAGACACGCGTCCTAAAGCTGCGACGCGAGAACCGCGTCTCTGAATTCTGCGTCCAAGCTGTACAGCGCAAGGATGCCTCCCGCCCTCGAAGTTGCGAGGCTAATCTCTTCGATCCTCTTCCCATGGATCTAAGGGATTACTTGACGAAGAAAAGAAGTGCTAATCAAATCACTTCATCATGTTGCTGCCAACGGCTCATCTCTATGCTCTCTGAGTGCCGTTGCGGTTCAGGCGTAAACCAGCAGTCTTTAGTTAGACAGCTGACCCTGATTCCCCATCAGCCAAAAGAAGACGCTCTCACAGGCGGAGGATCTTCTCTGACACTGAGTATCCAGAGCTCACTGCAAATATGACGAGCAGGAGCAAGGGAAAACAGCCTGTAGTCAGCTCCGACGAGTCTGACTCTGAACCGGAACGAGTGTACCGACACACTCGCACCCGGACCGGGCCATTCCCCCGATCAACTACAATGCCCTAGCCCGGGGCGTTGAGATTAATGACTCGCACTCTGCCATCGCAGAGTCGCAGGCTTCAAACTCTTCTATAGAGAAAGAGGCATTCACATACATGACGAGCACTCCTGAGGAGACCGCTAAGCGCTTGGAGCAGCAAGCCCAGGTCCAGAAAGAACAGCTCGAGATGATTCGTGCTCAGCTGGAATCGATCGACTCCCTCAAACAGATGCTCGCACAATTGCTCGAAGACAGGAGGAAATCTCCCCCTAAAAA